>CATIWR010553047.1:0-127573 GCA_949677035.1 Omphalea diandra | reverse complement strand
GATGATATGACTCTCACTGGAAAAGGAACTATTGAAGGCAATGGAGATAAATGGTGGGATCTTCCTTGCAAACCTCATCGGGTAATTTTACTTTATTCTCATCTTGCATCACATTATTAATTTTGTATTATATGGTGCAATAATTTAGTAGTAGTACCCTTTTCTCTGTTTTTTCCATAAGAAATATAGAAGATTTATGTAACTGAATAAAAAATTCACTAAGACAATGCACTAAAGGTTTGTTTTATTGTTATTTATTAAGCATACACTAAATGCTTGCCAAATGTGATTTCAGGGTCCTAATGGAGGTTCATCAAAAGGACCATGTGACAGCCCTGCAGTAAGTGAAAAAATTACCTGAGCAAAGTAATGTATCCACTGATTTTCCTTAAATTAACAGCTCGGTTTCTTTTGATGCAGTTGATTCGATACTTCATGAGCTCCAATCTAGTAGTAAGCAACTTAAAGATTCAAAACAGTCCTCAATTTCACATGAAATTTGATGGGTGTGAAGGAGTTCTAATACAAGACCTGTCCATATCTTCTCCTAAACTTAGTCCCAACACAGATGGGATCCACATTGAAAATACAAAGACCGTAGGAATATACAACTCCTTGATTAGCAATGGTATGGCAAATACAGCTGTCTTGTATACTCTTTTCGACAGCGTATTTATCAACTAGAATACCATTTTTCTAACAGTCATACATCTTGGTTTTATGCAGGTGATGATTGCATATCAATTGGGACTGGGTGCTCAAATGTTGACATAAATGGTGTGACCTGCGGGCCTAGTCACGGGATTAGGTACATATTCTCTCTTTTCTGACCACACTTGATATATCTTCTCTCTATTAACAACTACCAGCCACTAGTGGCTGCGCCAAAGCCACTGTCTTTCTCTTTCCCTTTTTCATTCCTTATGAGAATTTTGGTGATACCAAAAGCATATCTTAGGATCTAGCAAGGATAAGTCTAATACCATCTTGAAGATGTAATTAATTATGTATTTGGCTTTTTTCTTTTGCTGAATTTTTTTTTAAAAAAAAATTGGTTGTTTTATAATTAATAAAAACAAATTGAACAAGCTGGACTACAGAAATTGAAGCTTATTTTCCTGTATTTTGTGTAGCATTGGAAGCCTTGGAGTGCACAATTCCGAGGCATGTGTCTCAAACATAACAGTGAGAAATGCAATTATAAGAGATTCAGACAATGGAGTGAGGATCAAGACATGGCAAGGCGGCACTGGTTGTGTCTCAGGCATATCTTTCCTGAACATCCAAATGGAGAATGTTAGAAACTGCATGATCATAGACCAGTATTACTGTTTGTCAAAGGAATGTCTAAACCAGACCTCAGCTGTGTTTGTGACTGATGTGTCATATAGGAACATTAAGGGCACTTATGATGTAAGAACCCCACCAATCCACTTTGCCTGCAGTGACACTGTGCCCTGCACCAACATTACCTTATCAGAAGTTGAGCTTCTACCTGAAGAAGGGGAATTGGTGGATGATCCATTCTGTTGGAACGCTTATGGGACTGAAGAAACAGTGACTATACCTCCTCTGAATTGCTTGAGAGAAGGGGAGCCTGAGAGTGTGGAAGAGGTCTCCTCCTATGGTTGCTAAAAAAAAAATACTATACATTACTAGCTAGTGTACTAATTTTGAATTTCAATATGGTTTTGTTTACTACAATAGGATACTGTATAGAGGCCCAGGAACCAGTATCTGTCATGGGTCTTGATTATTAGTTTATTACTGCTATTTAGGCTCCATCCCTATTAGGGTATTTCTTCCCCTTATTGCGTGATGTGATTTGCAGTAGAACAGGGGTCATGGGTCTACTTTTTTGGCCCTAGATTATAATAGGTTGGATTTTTACATGTATGATTATTACACACTTTTATTGAACTTTATTGTACATGCCAAATTGCCTTGTGAACTTTTTAAAAAGAATTAGTTAAATTGAAATTAATTATTTACTTCGATTTAACTCATCCACTAAAATATTTAGTAAAATCTAAAATTATCTTTAATTTATGCGTAGAAATTATATAAATAAAGAAATTTAAAAAATACAATCAAAATTCATAATTTTTTTGTATCAACAATCAATATGTTCATCATTACCATTATCTGAACTCCTTTTCTTCCAACTTACAAAAAAAAATAAAAATCACAATGTATAATCATCAACCTCATTGGCTCCTCCATCACATAGTCATACCCTCACTACTACTGCCAGAAACTCATAATCTGTTATTGCTCCACATTCTTCTCCGCTGGCTTCAACCCCTCTGATTCACCGTAACTTCTGTGCCATTAATGAAATGATGAAAAAATATAAGATACCAGAAAAATGGAACCCATTTTAAATATTTTATTGTTTGAATCGTGATTTGAAAAACTCAAAACCAAAAAAAAAAAAAAAAAATTCACATAAACAAATCCGATAAAACTCAGTAAACTCTAGCTTTTTCAGCAATCAAATAAAGCTTCTTTTTTTTTTTTTTGGATAAGGTACTTGAAGCCTCTTAAAAGCTATCTTACTAAAGTGTTTCAAGTATTTTTGAAGCTCAAAACTCTGCCTTTCACACTCAATTTACTAATGCAAGTTAATGACAATATATATAATTTTAAAAAGGGAAAAAAAAACCTAACTTCTCAATTCTTTTAATCATCATTAACTACATGACCCTGAACCTAAGTTCATTGCTTGATTGCTTCATCATCATCATTAGTACAGTGACCGTCATTATTAGTGGGTGAAATATAATCTAAAGAAGCGTTTACCATGAAGAAGAAGAAGAAGAAGAAGAAGAATTCATAATAATAATAATAATAATAATTGACAAAAACTTTGACCAAAAAGATATTTTCTTTATTTTTTAACTTTTTAAGATTGACCTATGAGCTGAAGAAGATTGTGTTTCTTAAAGATGAATCTTAAGGAATACCCAAATTAAGAAATAATATATAAGCTCATAAATCTGCTCATTTTGAAGAAACAAGGTTAAAAATATTGGCTAAATAAGATATGGTTAGCTTGTTATGAATTTAAGCATATAGGTAGACATGTAAAAGGTGAAAGTTTAGAGGTATAAGAAGATGAGGAGAAAAACAGAAAAAGTGATCCATTTTTTTTTTAAAAAAAAGAGACTATTTTAAAATTATTTTTTCATTCACATACTTAAAATAGAATGTATTTCTCATCTTTTATTCTGAAGTCAAAATTAGAGTAGATTAGACTAATTAAGTAAAGTCAATGATTAACTTACCTCAAATATTTAATTTGGATTTAAATGATCTTTTTTAAAAACTTTAAGGAGACAATTTGACCTTTTATCAATATTTTGTTATATGCTGCTATTTTTAAAAAAATTTTTGAACGACGGTCATTATTAATTTACAGTTCAACAGAAATAGAAAAGTTTTATATGTATTTATAAAGTTGAAAATTTTAGCCTTTTTTTTTAAAAAAAAATTCATTATTCTTAGGTCTCATTAGTAAGATCAAATGAGCAATCAGTTTAATAGTATCACTATGCCTTTTGGTGTGGATGTTGTTCATATGAATTTTTTTAAAAATATTTGGATCTTAATGGGTTGAATTAATAAATGATAGGAGAAAAAATTAGTGTGAGAAAAAAAAATTGATGGTGAAGTAGAAAATTTTGATGTAAAATTCAAGATATTGTGAATATTGAATACGAATTTTAATGAAAAAGTCAACAGAAGATCTGTTATTGTAACAAAAGAAAAAAAAAATATTTTTATATAAATTTAAAAATTAAGGAATCAGCTAACTAAATATTGTAAGACTAATGAACTCAAAGTAATTAGCCTTCTATAAAAAATAATAAAGGGATAAAATTTGTGTATACTGGACATATATACCTGATAAATAAAAAACATAATATTAACATATTTATATTTAAAAAATTGCAATAATTTTTAATAACAATTATGATAATTATTTGAATTATTATGTACTATTAGTTGTATATACAAAACTTATAGACAAGTTTTTGTCTGTGCTGCATGGAAACGGTTGAGAGGAGACCTTTCCGCCGTTTCCTCGCCCGCAACTCACTAAATCAGGCGCAAAACGTTTCGGGTGGTTTCTGAAATTTAAAGCAAATAAGTTACGCGTTTCTGTTTATGAAACGCGTTTCCTTTGCTTTCAAAACAAAACATCAATAGCATCGAGAGATGAACAGCGCCTCTAAACAAACACATAGAGCAACCTCTCCCATCCCATCACATCACATTCAACTTAAAGCAAACACCGACGGCGACGAGGTCTGTGGCAGCGACAGTGACGAGGTTTGTGTCAGGCTAACGGTGATAGTGCACCAGCGGCAAACTTGACTCGCTCAGGTTTGTTTGGGTTTTTGTGTGCGTTTCTTATGGATTAATTTGTAATCTTTTTCCTGGTCTGATTTTTATGTAATTCATTTTATTACGATATTTTTCTTCCTCAGTTTTGTTATTGTGTTGTTGTATTGTAGCATGAGCTTGACTTGAGAGGACTGAATGATTGCTTGCTCAGTTGCTTGATTGCTTCGGTAGTTAAGATGCATTAGGTGAACCATTTGGTCCCAATGCTGTTAATATTCCCAACAGATGCTCCTTTGGGATTTGCCCTTATCAGCCTGCAGCAAAATAAGGGAATGTCTTGAAATTTATCATTGATAATCTTTGGTTTTAATCGGGTTTTGTTTAATAATGTAATGGAATTTGAGTTTCCAACTCCGGACAACAGACGAGGCCCCCAATAATAAGTTTAAGGTTTGATTTGCAGCATGTTGCAGAATTTAAATTTGTATCATGTACTATTGGGATTATTTTAGTAATGATGGAGTGCCTTGCTTCCTATTTATGTGGCATCACAACAATCATAATCTTCATTTTTTTCAAGTAATTACATTTAATGATTACTTCAGTTCGTGAAATTTGAAAACACTATTCTATTCCCTTTAATGGTGTTGGAATTGTTTGATTAGGATCAAAAGTTCACTGAATCTGTGTGTCTATGGTAATGGGATGTTAATGCAGTGATGCATCATTTGGTTATATGCGGGGCCTATTTTATTTAAGAACCTGGATTTTGTGATAGATCAAGTAAGCATGTTTCTTTAAATGAATTTTACTTTCATAAAGCAGTTGCGATTAATTGCTGGGGATGAGGTGCTGTTGTCCACAATTAGGGAGATTTGTGGTCAAGGTTTCCTGGGTTTTTTCTTTTCATTTGGATGAATTAGTGCTATGGTTGACTAAATGTGTAGGATTTCTATTGGCAATAATGTGAAACAGCAAAAACTATTCCATGCACTTCAGCCCAACCAAAAAAGAAACATGAATGTAGAAGACAAAATGCAAAATAAACCTTTAATTTTTTTTTACCCATTATAATGTAGCATCAATGGTTTTAATTGCTTAAAAAATTATTGATTATGCTTTGATTATAGCCTCGATTTTTGTTGTTTCATCACAACAATCATAATTTTCATGTTTTCAAGCAATTATGTTTAATGAATTATTTCAGTTCATTGAAATTTGAAAGCACTATTCTATTCCCTTTAATGGTGTTGGAATATGTTTGATTAGAATCAAAAGCTCATGAATATGTATGTTTATGTTCATTGGATGTGAATGCAGTGATGCATCATTTGGTTAACATGGGGGGCCTATTTTGTTTAAGAACCTGAATTTTGGGGTAGATCGAGTAAGCATGTTTTTTCAAATGAATTTTTCTCTTTTTGCTACGTGATACATTGTAAACAGGCCTTCCGGCATCGACCCCCCAACCATCTACTTCATTGGCTCCAAACGAGGGGGGACAACAGGGGGTGACCAGTCATTCAATCGGCTGCGACTCGCGGCCAAAACTTTCGGTAACATGCTTTTCAATCAAAGTGAGAAAGGAAAGAAGTGGTCTTGCGAGTGGTCCCTGTAGTAAATGCAAACTGATAGAGATCTCCTTTAATAGATCTCATTCAAAGCATTCATAGGTCTCACGGAATTCACCTTGTGCTGCTTTCCCTCTCTTGGAGTGGATATATATATATATATTTATTTATTTGGAGAAAAAATATTTATAAATATATCCCCATATTTTTTATATTTACACATTTTTCCCACATTTTGTTTCCTATATTTTTGAAAAATACTGTTTTCCCATGTTCGTTTCCCGTTTCCATGTTTCCGGTTTTTGTGCTACCTACGTTTTTGGGATAATAAAATGTGAAGCCAATTTGCATGAGATTTACCAATACAATGTTGCACTAATCCACACAGTTTTTGGGCTTCCCATAATTTTGGCCAACAAGTGAAGTTAAAATAAATGAGGATGAATAAGCATAAACGACAAGCCTGATGAGTTGTGTGAAAAAAACACAGTGAAGTTTAGTTTACTGTTGTGTCTTCTTTCTGGCATTTGAGCAGTCCACCGTCACCCTGACAAATGTACCATCTTTTCTTTTTGATCCTCTGTTTAATATTTCTTCTATAATTAATTCTATCATCATTTCTCTTTCAGCTTTTGATTGTAAAGAAATGATGCTATCTCTGCAAAGCATGTTGCCTCCTGAACTTGCCAACGATGCCATTAGGGTTTAGTAGTCCAATTCTCTTCTCTTCTTCACCTTTACTTGTCTGTCTGTTTCAATAATTAACAGTTTCATTGATTGTGCAGCTTTACCTTGAGTGTCTTAAAAGAGCTAAATATATTGGTCATCAGGTAATCGTGCTCTCTCTTTTTCCTTATTTCTTTCTTTCTTTTTTAATTATCTGATTTTTTTTATATATTATGCAAGTAATTAACTTTTTAATATTCCTTTTCCATTTGGGGGCTTAACTGATATAAGGATTCCAATTGGATGGCTTTGCAAAACTCACTTAAACTATATTAGGATATATTCAGTTTTAGCTTAGAAAATAATGGATGAAGATTGAAGATTTTGGTAGTGAAGTTAGTTGGGGCAAATGAGTGATAAAATGGGACCCTATCAAATTCATGACTATCTATGCCTTTCAGCTTAGATGCTCTAATCTCATTGATCATTATTGCTTTCTTACTATTCAGAAAGTGTGATGGTAATCAATAGGAATTGCTCAAGAATCAAAGTGAAACTCTTTTTCTTTTGGAAATATTATGTATATAGATGAATTGTAGCAATGCTAACCTCTTATCCCACTGTTCTGCAGGGAAGAGTGTTTATGTGACAAAGAAAGGGTAGATATCAAACTTTATAATTACAAAAATATGGCAGTAGAATGAGGGAGAGAATGAGAATGACCATATCACAACTTCCATGATTTTCTTGGAAGTACGTTTTTTTTCTTGAAGTTCTTATCATATTGCTATATGAAAATGCTTAGTATATTCAAGAATTAAAGAGCAGAAATTTATTGTCAGAAAAATACATGTAATCCATCATTAACCAGTTCACAAAGTAAGTTGTAGATTCTCAAGGCCTGTGGTTTTGAAAATTGTGTCAAATTTTTCTGTATTAAGATTAAACATTTCAATATTTCACCCTCATAATATGCCAATAAAATGCTTTCTATATCTGCTCATGTTGTTTAGATTGGTCAAAAGGTAAGGATTTGCTTCAGGAATTACTAGTCTGGTTTCTGGTTAACCTTGTATAACAACTTACTAATGCATTTATAGTCAGATTTGTGAAGTCAGATTTGGCCTTTGTTTGCTTATTATGCAGCAACACAACGTGGAGCTCCTTGTCGGCATGGTTAGACAGCAGTTTAAAAGGCACATGCATGAGAAAGATCCGGAAAAAATTCAGAAGTTGAAAGATGAGTAAGTTTCCCATGTGATCATTCATGTTTTAGGAATAGTTACTTCATACTGTGAATTAATAATGCAGTGCTGAGAAGTAGAGGACACAAACACATGTTTATGTAATAACAACATTATTGTGGAGTTCAGCGTTATTGAAGGATGAGAAATAGAGGACACGAACACATGTTTATGTGATAGCAACATTATTGTGGAGTTTGACCTGATATCTTTTAGGTTTGCAGTGCTGCACGAGGACTCATCAACCACATGCTATATGAGTGTGAGAAGGTGTCTGGTCGTAAATTCAGGAAGAAACCTTGATTTTCGTTTTTCTTAATCTAAGATTGTAGGTGGTGTATTAGATGAAATTTTTCCTGTTAACAGATAAATAAAGAGACTTCAGTACTGTTGTCTTTTGTTTTGACAATCGCGCTAAGCTTCTTAAGTTAAATGCAATACCATGTTGGCTTATGAAATTCTGAATGGTGGTTTTTTTAATATCATAGGACAGTAACTATGGATGTTGTTTTCTTCAATATCATGAACACAGGAACAGCTTGGTAGGACTAGTTGAAAAAGATTTCTACTTGGCGGTTTTGTGTATGCCAGATGTTTGATATGCATAAAATCACTACTCTCCAAAATTAACAATGCCCAACTGGCAAAAGGCATTTGTTTTGCTGTCGGTGGAACTTGTTCTTTTTAAAATTTTCCAAGCACTTAGTTTGGTTTGCAGCGAATTCCCAATAAAATAATTAATGAAAGAAGAATCTAGTCCTTGATGGGTTGGAATGGCAAGCGTGCAGCATACCATGAGAGATTGATCATAGCGGACAAATATGAAAAACATTAAACTATTTTTGTTGATGGAGAGAAATTTGTAACAATGATTGGTAGAGACAGGCCAGGACCTCTTTTTGTTTTTGACCTTCATCATCGTGAAAAAATTGTCTATTGACTGAAATTTTCTATGTAATAAAACAGATATAATTATAGCTTGAAAAATCCTCAAAAAATGTGATAAAATACTTTTCTCCATCAAAAGATAGAATACCAATAAGCACACATATATCAGTGTGTATGATTTATAAAGAGTTGCATGCTTCTTGTGATTGTTTTCTTACTTGTATGTTTCCCTTAATATAATCCACTTTAATACCAAGATCAATAAAATTTAAATTTGGAAGGATTTTGTTTTATTTTATTTTATTGGGTATGTAACTCAAACATTTATGCCACAAAGAAGCTAAACTTTCTTCTACTATACCATGTTTAGTTTCAATATAATGAAGCAAGATCAAAAAAATTCTCAGCAAAAAGATTATCAAGTTTTAGTTTGCATAAACCATCACAAAGAATACCTAACCAATTAAATGATTATAATTATGCCGTGGATTGAATCCCAAATAGGTGATGTTGATGATAGAAATTCCAATTTGGGAGGATGGTTGGGACTGGGTGTTCAAGTTTTGGGTGTGGGTCGGGCATCTGCGTTTGGTAGTGGGTTCGGTTAAGAAGATTAAGGGTAATTAAGGCATTTAGTAAATTAATTTTGTCTTTTTTCATTTGATTAACTAAAAAATGGTACTAAAATAGACAAGAAAAAATATTTTATTATAATGAAATTAAAATAGAGAGATGTTTTGATATAATTTTTGAAAATGAGAGACTAAACTCAAGAGTTAGAGTATTTAACTTATCTAAAATTTGGATACAAAATTTTTTTCACTTTAAATACAAAATTTATTCATTTTTTTGTTTACTTTTTATATATATTTGAACAAATTTTATAGTGATAAAAACAAAATTTTTTCAAATATATATAGAAAGTAAAAAAAAAGAACAAATTTTATATTTAGATTAAAAAAATTATATACTCATAAATGATTAATTGAAATAATGTGTAAAATCTAATATTAGATAAGATGAATTTCCACGTTAGATTGGAGAAAAATACCATATTTAAAATGATTTTACTAATTCAGACAATTGATTGAATAAAAAAATATTTAGACACTAAAGTAGAAAAAATTAAAAAATTTAGACAAAATTTATAATTTACCTGATATTTTTTAAAAATAAAAAATAAAAAACTGACCTATTAAAACTAAATCGGTTGAATTGAGCTCCATAACTTTATTGCTTTTTTTTTTTTTTTTTAAATCTTTGCATGTTTTAATATAGAGAATAACACAAACGATTTCTCCTTATAAAGCAACAGTTGAAGTTAACAAGTAACATTTTCATCTGCAGAGAGATGGCTACCCATGCTCAACATGCTACTATTTCAAACATTTAGTGGAAATAACCTGACATGTATCTTATATGCTTGCTGGTCTTTCTGATTACAAATTTCTTCCTGTTAGGTAAAAATTCTACAACCAAAAGTAAACGAATAACAGACTTTCTTGCATGTTCCTCGTCCTATACTCGATTGTTAATGAACAAGTGGCCACAAATATTTGGTCATTTCTAACCACTTCTTCCCAAATTGGATTGTCTTGCTTCTCCTGTTCTAGGACTGAATCGTCCTCGTCCGCCTTGTCGAGGACTTAGCTCACCTTTCAGTTCACTCACGCGAGGGCTGTACACCTTATCTGAAAACCTTGGGCTCTGAATGTTCTTCAATTCTTTGGATGGGGTTGAAGCGGAGCTTGTTATCCTCGGGCTGCGTATGCTCTTTATCTCCCCTCTGCTTCGAGTCATCATCCCGTCTAAAATTTCCCCATCATCTGCAAATGAGGCTAACCTACTCATCACTGCCTCCTGCTATCCAAGAAACATAGGCTTCTATCAGAAACTGGCGGACCTTGCATGCACATATACCAAGACTTTTATGATTCCTATATTTGACTTCTCTCAATGAATTTTGTAGTTAATGTTAAGAATGTATAAGAATGCGAATATCGATATTCCAAATTGATCATCATGAGGAAATAAAGAAGTAAGAACTTACAGTTGCTAAATTGAATGATCAACCTGGAGCCTCTTCGTACTCTGCAGCATCCAGATCCTGGAGGTGGGCACCTTCGAAAAACTTGGGCAAAATGTATTCTCACAGGAACCAAAAGCATGATCATTAGAGGGAAAAGAACTCCCGCAATTGGAATCCATGTAATGCCAAAACAGACAAGCAAGTAAGCGGTCTGAAAAACTGTAAATATTGCAATTGTCTTGAAAGGCACAGTTTCCACAAAAGTGGCATGGTATTCCTCCAGCACTCTAAAAACAAGAAAATAAAATTTTAATTAGTATGAGTAGGCAAAATATACACTTCATATAATTTCCTTAAAAAACTACGAATGTAGGTAAGGTAAAAACAAAGAAGAAAAAGGAGTGAGTTGACTACTTGTATCTCCTGCTCGGAGCAGTGAAAAGCAATAGAATCCGCTCCCAGAACTGGTTACCCGGTAAGCTTTCAATGGCCATGAAAGCAAAATAACCCCAGAGAACTGAAGTTGGGATCATTTTTATGAAAGGCATGGCTGCAATACATCCCCCTACCAGTATAGCTTGAAGCAAGTTACTAAGTCGCTGCTCTTTCACCTCAACAGGCAATAAATCATCAATCTCCTTCTCAAAATCAAATATTGTCTCACCAACTGGAGCATCAATATTCCCCATGCTTGATGCCATCCTAATTGTTGAATCTTTCAAGACCTTTAATCCCTGCTCATATGACAAATGTTAGGTAATGTTAGCTGATTTTTAGCCCCATGTTAGCTGATCAAGCTTATGGGAAAAGCATATAAATACTAGAATTATTCATTGCAGAAATAGAAAATCCACATGCAGTCATCTGAGGCTCAACAAAATTCAATATAGAAAACTTGATCTTTACCGGCATGTATGAAACTATTGGCTTATCATTCTAAAAGCTTGACTTTGTCAAACATTGTAGCCATGATACTTATATTTAATCATTAAGGACACAATTTGATCAGTAGTAGTAATTTTTTATACTAAATGACTGAAAACCAAATAAGAGGTCAATATACCAGAGAAGATGGCTTCTGATAAATCAATGGGGTCTGCATGTGTTGATAGGCTTCTTGCATGCTTTCATACACCTCTCCCAGGCTTGAGTTCTCACTCATACACTTGCGTGCTGTTGCCACTAGTTGATTTCGAAGTAACTGCACAACATGTGGATACTGATGGAAAACAAGTACTGCATGAGCATTGGGAAATGCAAATGCTCCCCCATTTGACCCAAAGCATTTTAATTTTTCCATCTCTGCTTATCAGTATTTTAAGGACAATTTAGTTGCTGGTAGACATAAGACCTATTATTCACAACAACAGAAGTGCATGGAGATGTGCATACTAGGTGCTTTAAAGTAGCCAAACTCTTAGTGTGCATAGGAGATTGTGGAATGACACCATTTGCTGGAGGGATCCCAATAAGACCGCACAATATGACCTGCCACACCATTACATATTTGAGATAATATAACATTACGTTATAATTCAATCCTCTAAAAGTACACCACAATAAAAAGAAATGTGTGCATACCATGAATCCTAAAAGAAGTAAATCATAATGGAAAGAAGGCGGTTTTCTCAAATTAAATTCTTTCTGCTGAGAAAGCTGAGATGCCACACTATGGTCGAAATAATATAGCACTGCAATCATTGTACCCGGAACAAAAGCTCCAATTATATAAAGAACTGGCACTTTTAGCATATCCTGTCAGTTTTATGCATAAGCTGTTAAAACAATTTTTGGGTCTACAAGATGGGAGAACTAGAAACATAGAGTAGGAAAAGGATATTCGACAGTTTATCAGCCATGCCTTGATGACAGTCCAGCTCTCATATGCACCTGCTGACCATGGATTTGGACTGAAAAGACGCCTTGGGATTCCTTTTGGAATCCTTCCCGATGGAATATAGGAAATAGCAGTCCAAACCAGCACCATCAATGGCACACCATAATCAGCTATTAAGCCTCGAAGAGAACCTACGAGACAGTAATAACGACTTTTATAAACAATATTTTTGATATTTTACGATCAAACATATAAAGCACCTGCATGTGACTGCAAGTTTTTCACCAAAGATTCAATACGCTTACCAGAACCATAGCGCCAAGACCTTGCTTTTCTGCTTCTTAGTGCAGTCAGCAGAAGGCCAAATGAAAAAACCAAAGCAAACATCCCATTTGCAAATCTCCATGAAGATTCAAACTGAATTGACTTTGGATTTTCTCTTTCAGGTATGCGAAATTCATTAACAAGTCCCTAGTAAAACCAACTCAAAAATCAAAATAGGGAACTAAATGACAGACAGTGCAGACCAATAATTAAAGCCATCAAAAAGTCTTGAACATGAAATGTAATTATTTTTGCAAAATTGAAGGCTCTGAATCGAGAAAACTTATTTCTGCAAAATCCTTTTAGCTAATTAGCCATAGGAATTAAAAGAGAAGGAACAAGGTTACACTTCTTACTTTGATAGCTTCCTGCATGAAAAGCATGGCAATCAGAAGGCCAAACAATTCTCCAGCAAGACAAGTAAACCTATTGACAATGGAGCAAGCTCCTAAGATAGCCAGCAGAAATAACAAGATTGCTGTCCACACACATACCCTGCACACCAAACAGCCTTTTGAGGCAGCTGTCGTTTAAGTGTTGAATAAGAAGAAGAGCGAAAGACTGAAAATAAACACCAGGTAGTATTAACATGGTAAAATATCAGAGCAGAAATGAAATTTTGCAGAGCAGAAATAAAGACTATACCATCCAGTCCATGACAGGAAAAGCTTTGATCCCAAATCGGGTCTATGTTTAGCAAAATTGAACATGAATGTATACATGATTGCAGTAGGCTCTGCAACTCCGAGGATCAGCAATGGTTGACCTCCTATGATGGAGTGTATTATTCCACACAATGCAGTAGAAGCCAATGTTTGAACTGCTGCGAGAACCCCATCTGTCAACGGAAGAATTTTAAGAACTTAAAATTGTATACTTGCATATACAAATAACGTCAGATTTTTCTCTAATAATGGTGAGGCGCTTAATTAAACAATAGAACAACCGCTTTAAACAAAGTAGGATTATGTAAGTTACCTGTATCTCTCCCCAGCTGTTCTCCAAATGAAATAACTAGAATTGCTGATGCAAAAAATATGTATGTGGTGGGTGCCAAAATCCTAAGAAAAATGGGAACGTGATAGATAGCTAGCATCATCATTAAAAAAAAAAAAAAAAAACCCACAAAAACAGAATTAACAATTGAAACAGCTTGAGTTTCAAATTGAACCGTGTTTATGACACAATCCTAGAGTATGATATATAATGATATAAATATTGAATATTTTTTACATGCCAAGAAAATATGCACCTGAAGCCACCAGTCCAGTCCTGCTTGTAACACATCAATCTCCCTTTAAGATCATTCTTGATTCCACGAAATGGTACAAAGTTTTCTTCCATGATTCCTTATGCAATCGGGACAACAAATTGCTTTCTTGTATGCTTCAAGTATGGGACCAAAACCCAGAGTTTTCAGAAAAGAAGCTGCATTTATGAATTTGTTTTGAAGGGAAATAAAGTTGGCATTGTAGGTATAGATAATCTGTGCCATAGATAAACAGACAAAAAAAAAAATGCTGTGAGCACGGAAAGAATAATTCGAGCATTAGAAAGGCTCACAAAAATGAAATCTTTATAATGCAAGATGGTCAGAATTGTGCCACTATAGTTCTACCCATAATGTAAAAATGCTACACCATTGCATCCCTCAATGTTGAGGTTAAAAGATAGCGCAAAATCCGCAAAGAAAATACCAAAAACAAATTTAAAAAAAATGCAAAAGTCATTAACTTATTATGCTAGTCATGAAACAAGCATTCTACTTGTAAAGACTGTTTACCTCCAAACAATGTGGATGAGGACACAGAGATGGTTTGCAAGTAAACCTCCAAATATATAGTGCCTGAAAGTGTAGAAAAGAGACTACAGATTTGCAGCTGATTATAATGTAGGTCAAAAAGGAAATAAAAAGGAACATTGCAGCCAATGCTCCTCTGTGGAGTGAAAAAAAAAAAAAAAAAAAAAAAAAAAAGATAAAGCTTAATTTAAAGGAACCTAGAAAAGTTTACAATCAAGATAACAAAGAAATATAAATAATAACACAGAAAAATAAGAGATTCAAACCAAGATGCAGCAACGTAAAATACTTACCCAACTCAAAGAATGGAAAATGCAAAAGAAAGCTGTCTTTTTATCAATATTAGGTTCTTTTACTATCTGGCTTTAGAGAAAGAGAGAGACATAGAGGAAAATGATAAAAAGGTGTTTTTTTTCACAGAGAGAGAGAGAGAGAGAGAGAGGATGACAATCCATGACAAGCTGGCCTTGGAAGAAGAAACAAAGTAGCTTCACACTTCACTGATCTCTACAGTGTTTTTCTCAAATTGATTTGTAATTTAATAATTTATCCTTAATAAACAAATCTATCCTTTGTATCATTGTTGGAGAGCTAATCGCCTCATGGTTAGTGGTGATGCATTTACTAACCAATCAACTCGTTAAATAGAGGGGTGTCTTGGATAGAAAATCATCACTCAAGTATATGGATTGGATTTGATTCTCCATCCATGCATGTCCCATTCACATTATGTTTAGTGTAGAAATTATGATAGTCAAGTTGGCAGTATAATATACCCAATAATTAATACTATATTAATTCTGTTTATAATATTTGGATATTAATTTATGGTACTTAAACAATTCATAAGTAAATTTATTTTTAAAATTTCCTGAATATTGTGTGATTTTAAGAGGAAAATTGATTGAAAACACTTTTAAATAAACTCATAAAAAGTGACAAAATACAAATTGTTAGCATTTTCTGCTTCTACCTACAATTCATCCTCATGAACTCTAAGATTTCCATATCAGCATCCTCTGATGGGTTCTTAAACAGTTCTGGTATTTGTTCTATCTTGTACACATGAATATGATTCTGACTTACCAATCCACATCTCCAAAAAGAAACAAGAAATATGGGTAAGCATATAATGAAATGTACTTATTCTACGAGTAAGGAAGGACTAGTAAAATGATGCCTCACACATAATGGTGGTGATATTCTTCTTGCATATTTCTGTCTAAAGATGAGATCACATTCAAACCACATCAATGAATTGGTAAGAATTTTACAAATAAATAACATCAATCTTTTACACCAAAAAAATTGTACGTATGGCTTTATCCAAAAATGACTACAGCCTCATTTTGGCACGCAGGATGTTCATATTGCTGGAGAAGTGACTGTCAAATAGACAAATACACCTTAGCTTTATGAAAAGAAAAGAAAGGAATTCCCTTCAATAGCGAGAAGGCAACAAGACTTCGGGGCTTTTTCGGCCATGATGGATGTCAGTGTCACTGCCCATAATGAGGGAGATATTCATGAATGTCCAAAAAAAAAAAGCGGTAATCAAAGACAAACTAATAAGAGCACTGAAGTCTACAAAAAGTGATTGATTAAACTTAACATAAGAGTCTTTAAGGGAAAATGACTGTTGCCATTATTATTATTATTATTATTATTAATTATCAAAGTGAAAGTATCTTTCAAAGAATGATAATGTCTTTTACCAAAGAGAGGGGTCTCATAATTATAGATAAGAGATTCAATAATTGCCATCATTGGCTTTATAATTATTATCACTAGAAAATTGAAATTGAGCATGCTATGTGCATATTACACAAACTTTAAATGAAACTGTGTATCTATTTGATTTTTAAATCAAGATGATGGTGAATTTCAAGCTTTTTATCACAATGTACTTGAATTTTTACTAAACACTAAAGAACTAAATAGAAATTGAAACGAATTGGATTAATGAAGCTTAAAAGTAGAGGATTTGAAGTGAAAAATAAATTAATATTGCTTTGACATGAACTTGAAAATATGACTAACAAAAACCAAAGCTAAACGGAAATTACAAGAAAATTTAGCTAAAAGATAGAGTAATTGCTGTAAAAATTTGACTTGATTTGTACCACTCAACTTGTTACTAGGAGAATTTATTTTTCATATTTTAAATAATGAAATATAAATAAATACTATCATGTAGAAAGTGAAGCAAATGGAAAGGGGAGGCTCACCACCACCACCAGCAGGGATTGGATAGATGCATAACAAAATGTGGCAATTTAGCAAAAGTCCAACACTAAAGCGTCATAAACTAATGATTTTGTCCTGCAATTGTGACCAGCCCACCCACAATAACTTCATTTCTAAAATTATGATAGGACTTTTAAAGGGAGAAATTTTTTTTTAAAAATAAAAAGAAGTAGAAAAGGGAACAAACTCATATCTCATGATTGATTCAGATGGGTCAAAACGAGCTGAATTTTACAACCTTCATAATAGGACTTCGTCAGGAATAAAAAATGGAAAAAGGGAACATAATTGGGAGGCCCTGCCCACTTTGATGGTTTATGGTTTTTTTTTTTACGGGTTTCCTTTGGGGCCCTTTATTGGAGCAATGCTTACCTTACCTTCCAGCAAGGATCCGAGTGCTTATTTTGGGGCTCCACTACAAGCTTCCTCGCGCAAAATCCAACTCAGCTGTCCCTAATATAAACGATATAAGGTCATTGTTTTCATAAAAGAGGAAATAAAGAATCACTTATTATCTAACGAGATAAGACAATGATAAATAAATCTTTATCATCCTTAAATTGCCTTCATTAAGACCAAACAATGACAAATTTAAAAATATTTTGAATTTCCATATGTAGTTTACACAAATCCTCTCCAATCTCCACTGATTAATTGACATATATAATATAAAATATAATATATAAAAACACTACCAGCGTCAGCTACTAGTTGAACCGTGAGAAAATACCCTTGAAAGTCTGCAATGAAAGGAAACTGCTGCTTTGTTGAGGGAGCAAAAACTATTGATGCTAGTGCTCGTAATATTGATGTGAGCTTGCATGATAAGGGCATATTCATTATTTTAAAAACTCAATGGAACTGACTGGTTGGTCATATGTCATACTGATAAAATTAAAAATCGAATTAGTCAATATGTAATTTGATTTTTAAAGTAATTTTTATATTTTTAATTATTATAAATACATGAATCGGATCGAATAAATTGATTAAATCAATCAAATAAAAAATCAATCAACAAACTAATATACCGATTGATCCGATTTTAAAAACATTGGTTATTACACTAGTCTAGCTACCATATGATGTTTGCTTTTGGGACAATGACACAGCTCGCCCATGCGCGTCTATTGCTACTTCAAAACTATTATTATATCATGTATTTTATATCCTATGCTTTTCTTTTTATTTTTTTTAATTATGCAGCTCACCAAGTTGGGTATCAAATTGGGCTTTGCATGGCATTCTCAACTGGGAGCTCAAGTTCAACTTCAACGTAACTGTATGTTTCATATATGCATGCCTTGTTTTTTCCCTTATTATGTCTAGCCTTTTTTCTAATCATACTTATATTTTTCCTTTTTTTTTTCCCCTTTTGTTGGAATTTGTTTAAACAATGTTACTATCTAGATTAGCTTGTGATATTTTTTAAAGGAGAAAGGAAGGTAGAGTTTGAATTCCTGAATTGATCACTTTTTACATTACTGGACCACTAAATTATTAGTTGAATAACATATTATACATCAACTTTTACTTCAACAAGAGTTCATATAATAATTATTGTAAATGTATTGACATTAATTACCTCTTGAACAAAGTGTTAAATCTTAAATTTTTAAATAATGCCTCTTAATAATTCATAAATGGGGTTTCCTATTATAAGTAATTAGATTTATCCATTGCTCCAAAATTGATCGCTATTATACAATTGTACATAATACTGGAGAGAAGCATGCTATTCAATTAAATTACATGGGCAGACAGAGGCAGCAATAAGACATTTTTCATGCTTTAATTTGTTTCTTTTTATTCGAAAAACAGAAAAGAAAAGAAAGGAAAAAGAAAAGAAAGGAAAAAGATTGTGTTATCTACATGCATTTTCGTGACTAACCTTTAACAATTGAAGGAGATGAAGATGGTACCTTGACTGAAGATGAGTCTGCAACATGTCCTAGGCAAGCACTTGGGCAGCGCCGCCGGATGGTTCATCAAAACATAAGTTCTTGAAATCATGGACCCTGAAGATGCAAAACTTGCTAAAAGGTAACTTTTCATGTAATATATATTTCAGTTTTGTAATATTTATTGTTGGTGACGCAGGCAGATCACTCGAAAGACTGCTGCCCGCCACAGAAAACGAAACTGGTTGATAATTGGCTTTACCTATTTTGTTAAAACTTTGAAAAATGAGTGGTTTTATAGATGAAGAAATGCATTGATAAACTTCATTCATTTTGTGATGAAAATCCAATAGAGGAGATAGCTGTTGCTGCTGTCTGCAACTGCAAGACTTTGGATGCTCAACTGCCTACAATGATAGAAAACGTAAGCATCCACCATGTTAGTTCGATCATTGTACTTCGACTACAAGTCATCAAATAGTTTCTAAAATCTCTTTATTTTATTTTTTTAATTCCATGTGTTCTGAAATTTAATACTTGGAGGATTGATTTCAGGGATTGATAAAAGCGACGAAGAAGCACTTGACTAAGCCTACAATGGCCAGGCAGTTCACCGGTAGCCTCCCATAAGCGCATGCAAACTCTGGCGCCCCTGTCGCCAACCAATCTTTCCTCCAAAAGGCAGTTCCTGGAGCTGTTAGTGTTTGGTGTTGAGTCTGCCACTTTAAATACTAATTTCTCGAGCAACAATAATCCCTCTCTTATCGGCACCAATATTCCTTACTACAGCACCTATTCTCTTTACAACAATCAACTTAACGTTGCTAGCAATCTACAAACTGATATATTTGAAGGACCATATATGGCTGCTGGCATGCGATTCATGCAGCACAATGATGGAAGGCCCAGAAGATTTTAGTTGGAAAGATTTGGTACAAATAATGAGGAAGAAAATTTCGACTTTTCTTTTTTTAATTTCCTTATTAGTACAAAGATCAGGAAAATTTGGATCCTTAAGTTTTTTTTTTTTCCTTGGTGGCATCTTCATTATACTTCGTCTTTTGTGGTGTTGACTTGTTAGCACCTACACCAAACTGCAGATTTCTACACTTCGGAATGGCTGGATTTGTGTTTTCTTCTCCCGAAGTTTCATTCCCAATCTCTTCATTATTGTCTTCCAATAACTGGCAAATTGGAACAATCTCATCCACTGCCAAATCGCACATCAAATTCAGACAATAGTTTAACCAAATATACAAAATGATAAAACTTAACCGTAAGTGAGGTGAAGATGTGTGGATGATACTCAGGAATCACGAGTAGTGTTCTGTAGGAAAATTATGAACTGATGAGTTGTGAAATCTTTTCATCAGTACCAATACTAAGCTATCTGTATTCCCACTAAAGCAATGCTTCGAACAATACAAATTCAACTCTCCGTTTGTTTCATGAAAATAACTTATCTGACGAAAATATTTTTTGAATAATATATTTTCTATTGTTTGAAATACACTATAAAAATATTAATTTTTTAATTTATAAGATTATGATAAAATTTAGACCATAAATATTTTATATTTACACTATTTATTATTTAATATAAGAAAAAATACATTAAAAATGAAATTTTTTTGTGAATCTCACTTTTCATCGACAATCACCGCCAGTTGACGATAACTGGTGACAAATGTCAATAGTAAAAAGTAATAAATAATAATAAATATATATATTTATATAATTTTATTTTTTGTTTGGATGAGTTTATCAAAATTTGAAAAATAATTTCTCGTTTTCAAAACAGGAAGTCATTTATTTGAAAAATGATTTAATTTTTCCTTTAATTAGTCGTCGACCAATTTTTCTGAATGCACCAAATAAAAAAAATATAGAAAATATTTTCTGAGTGAATTGATTTTTCATATTTAGTTTCATGCCTCCTGCACCCAGCAAAAACTTGAACAAATATATGTACAAAATGGCCCCATTTGAAATAAAGAGAAAATGAGAAAAGAAAAAAATTAATTCTATTAATAAAATTCATTCACTTTACTCATTGAATTCTTTTATTTAAACTAAACCTTAAATAGATAAAATCATTAATAAAATTCTTTAATTTTCTCATCAAATCATTCATTTTATAAAAGAATTGAATTTTTTAAATATATATATATTTTTTCAAACAAAATAAATAATTAAAATAAAATTCTATTCTATTAAATTTTTTCAAAATTCTAAATTTTCAAAGGGGACAATAAGTTGTACTGCCACAAAAACAGACGGTGAATCACAGACTTAAAGATAAAAAGAACAATAAATGCATATGCACAGTATTCATGTTGATTATTATCTTCTAAACTATGACATCAATTTACTCATTCACCTGAACAAAAACTAAAAATCTAGCGCAATCACGTCTTATTGTTCAATTGATAATTATTACAATCTACCAAGTACAATCATGTGTTACCGTACCATATTACTAATTATACATCTGCCTTCACGATCCTAAACATATTTACAAGAACAAGATGATTACAAGGAAGAAATTAGTTGTCTTTCCACAAGGAAGAAATCCGTTCTCTCTTTCTTTCCCTTTACACGTTGCAAAACACGAACAAACTCAAAAAACAACGAGAAGTCAAAAGCTGAGGTTGCATCACCCTCTGGAACCACTTGAGGACTTCTTGAAGATAATGTGCATGGGTTCTGACAGACAATGAAGTCAAAACCGCCAAACTTTTCTATCAGTCTATCGATCCTGTTACTCATTAGTTTTTGAATGTCTTCAATCTGCTCCAGTTCCCCAGTTTGTCCGCTACTGTGCCACCACCTTCTTAGGATCTTCCGCTCAGTTTCAGAAGTTTCAACAGAGACAAGACCCTTCATATGGATCCCCAGCCGGTGCAGAGCAACTTCTGCCCCACCTAGTCCACCGAAAAGTGAATAACATTGTTATTCCTTCTGGAAACATATACTTCAATACAGAGAGATGATACCCCAAAGCGTCTATCTGGAAGCAATATCTTAGTGAATGAAGTCTTTGTATTAAACTGCTCTGAGCGTCTTGACTGTGATTCAATGGACAGCCTAAAATGAGTTCCAAATATTCTGGCTCGATAGGGCTTAATCTGTATGGACCAATCCATACAAGATTTAATTTCTGGCAATGGTGAAGAATGTCTCTCTTTCTTTCGGCTGAAATCAGACCTTGAGAATTAGTTAGCATCCTTCAAAGCCTTTCACAGAGCCGAGATACTCCACTAGTTTCAAAATTAACGCAGTTCAATTGCTTCCTTGTATCTCATGATGGCCACCATTTCCTCGTATGTGGCATTGCATCTTCCATGGACATCGGCGGCTCTGGAAGGATTGGAAACCTATTTTCAGTAGGGAGATTGTGCACATAACCATCTTTCCTACTCAATGCAGAGAACAACTGAGTATTCACAAATTCAGGCTCAATGTCATATAAAAACTGAGATATTTTTCCCCAAGTGCCAAAAGATACAGTTACAACATTCCCATAGAAAATATATGGAGGTTTAGCTACCACCCGATAGACACTCTTGCATGAATTAGATTTTGGGGCTCTGGGAATTCTGAATCCAGCAATTTCGGGGTCAACTTTCTCTTCCATCCATGCAGGTTCAAAATGGACATTGAAGTTATCAGTATATTCTGGCTTTGGATACTCTTCCTCAAAGCTAATATGCTCAAACTGAGTGTCAGGATAGCCGTCCATGTACTCTTGTTTTGGCCTTTTTCCTCCATGAACTTCCTCCATATTTAGATTGCTTGAACGAGAGACAGCATCTTGGCCAGAATCCTCAGGTTTTAATGAATTTTTGATCCCCATACAAGAGGATCCACAATCACTTGAAATTTGCGAACGACTCACTCTAGAATGTTTTGAGCGATACTGCAGAAGATTAAAAGTGTTTCCAAGAGTAAAGCCCAACTAGTTGTTCTTGCTTTGTAGCCAACAAAACAAACAGATACAAACACTCTCAACTGATAAAAATTTTAAGAAAAAAATAATTTGAACTTACTTGCATATTAACTGAATAAAGTGCAAAGAAATTGCAAAAGATAGTGTCTAAGCCCTTATCAACAATTTTCATTTGTTTTTAAGGATCTATATGCTCACTAATTTTTTTTTTTTGGGGGAAGGGGGAGGGGAAGACACTGCTAGTACGTACCCTAGGAGTGAGAATCCAGTTAGTTTTTTACTAAAACCAAATTAACCAAATTTATTTTTTTTAAAGCCAAACCAAACTGAATTTTAAAAAAAAAATTGAATAAATTGAAACTATTTACTCACAAACCGAGCCAAACTGAATTCATAAAATTTTGGTTTAGTTCAGTTCAATTTGGTCAAAATTACATGAATTATGGATTAGTTTAGTTCAAATTTCTATAATTTAGTTTAGTTTTTAATAAATTCAGTTTATTTGATTTTTTATATAGCAAACTGAACCACAAGCAGAATTTTTTTAAAAAAATTAGAACCAAATTGAACTGCATTAGGACAAAAAAATTGAACCCACCGAACATTGTTGGTTCAGCTCAGTCAGTGTATTCAGTCTCAGTCTGTTTATGATCACCCCTAACCTACCCCAGCGTCAACTTATGCAAAGCCAAAATGTTTGGATTTGCACAAATTATGTTAAGTGCATTTCTCAAGTTTGTTAGACAAAGGCAAAGAGTTAATTACTTTGTTTTGGCTTGTAGCTATTCCTTGGAACTTGAGTTTCTTTATTAACACATTCAAACCCATGAAAACAATATGCTGAGCATCCAAATCAAAAAACACAAGCTTTTTAAAATGAGTGTAATACTGAAGAGAAGGCCTGAAAAAGAATAAAATTGATGGTACTTGTGCACTGGAAAATTCAACAATATGTTTAGCATCCAAATCAAAAAACACAAGCTTTTTAAATGGGTGAAATATAGAAGAGAGGGCCCAAAAAATAACAAAATTGATATACTTGTCAACTGGAAAATCTGATGATCAAGAAAAGGAACAAACACCTTATCTTTGATAATGTACTTCTCACCAACTTGTTCTGCACAAATTGAGTTAACTAACTCTAAAACTGGAACTTCTGAACCTGAAAGACATGAAAAGGATTGCGAACTCCATTGTAACAAACTAAAATGGAGGCAATTCTCAGTGAGAGAAAATTTGTTAAATTTTAATCACCATGGTCAAGTCTTTAAAAGAACAAAGCCACATTTTTTGAAGAGATGAGAGAAACAAAAAAAAGTGTGGCTGGACAAGACAGGGAAAGTTAAAAGAGTTACAGTATTGGAAACATAACAAGATGGATGAAGAAAATGCAAATTAATAACTTAGGCTCATCATTTTTCTTATGCAGGTAGAGCAGTATTGGTAATTGAATAAAGGTATGACAATAGCTACTCACCAAACCTCTCAACTGCTACTGAAATTTCATTTTCAGAGAAACCCATTTCAAGCAAACTCAGTGTTGTCTCCATAGTCCCAAACAAAACTTCATTACTAACATCCTGAAGATTAGAATATCAATAACATATTTGATGCTGCTTACACAATATATAAGATCGATAAATAACAGGATAGTTAGATAACTGCATGTGCCTTAGCAATTAAAGCCAAACTAAGTAATTTTTTATTTTGATAGAAAAAGAAATATTACTAAAGACGAAGAGACTGCCAAACTTGACAACTAAAAGTTGCCTTTGAAAATAATCTTAAATCTCTTTTCTTTACTTGGAAATCACTGCAGAAATTTCAATCTGTAATGTGAACTTTCAGAGAAAATGTAGCAGAAGACCAAACCAAAAAGGAAAAAAGCAAGAAAAGATACAACACGTTGACAATTTTGACAAACCAACAACAGACCACAAAGAAATTAATTTAGGGACCAGAGCATTCTAGTATGCCAACCTCTAAGGAACCTATCAGCTTGAAAAAGACAGAATTATTTGCTCCTTTGCAGCACGAAAGCAAAGGATCCACTGTCTCTCCATTAAACTTGACCACAGCAATGAATCAGTGCTTTCAAAACTGCCCAGGGCTATCCAAGCTACAAAGAGGTCTTTTTGGAAAGTTCACTAACATGCTTAAGAATCTTCAGCATCTAAGGACTGTTTTAAACTTGTAGCATTCAGCAACAAAATCTGACTTTAAACTTCAGACTCTTAATAAGAAACTAAGTACAAATGAATTATTATGTCCTGATCCTTAGAACAGGAACATGCGCATCTGTTTTGCATGGAATCAGTACTGAAATCCTTTCTAGGTCAATCAACCAGTGGATGCATCAAATACTAGCCTCCCTAATTCTGGTAATCTAAAGTTATCTAATTTCTTATTATGCCATTATGCTAAAATCCAGCAACTACTTTGCTGAAGATACAGAAAAATCCTTCCTTCTTCACTTCTTATTGTTGCACTCGAGTACTTACATGGTTCAATAAAGACATCGTAAATATGCATGGAATATCAGCAAAACTACTAGATAAATTAAAAGACATAGTTACAAGAATATATGTCAGCAATGCAAAACAAACCAAGGAAGCTCAAAAAGCATGGCATATGCTAATTGTCAACATTAGCTACAATTGTGATAAAGTCTCCATATTTTTGTAAAGTTAGTAAATATGCAATTTGCACTTATGAAACACTAAAATGCTATTGAATAGAGACTAACATGAGATTAATGGAACACTCAAATAAGAGCAATATTAATTTGTCAGCAGCTGGAACTACTAGATACTTGAACTGGATAGACATTCCAAGAGAAACAAAATTAAATAAGGAAAGAAGAGGAAGGAGAGAGGGGGAAGAACAAAAAAAAATCCTTTAAAAGAGAAACAACTACAAGAAAATCATTTTCAAATTGGAAAAAAAAGTTGTACTAAAAATGTTGACCATCTGTCATGCAAGCATTAAACACAAAACTCTGAATGTTAATCATGTCATCCAACAAATAAAAGTGTAGACATACTAGCTGTTATTAAATAAGAAAAGGAAGAAAGATGCCATAACAGTAACAGCAGCAATCATATTCTAGTTTATTCAACACAGAAACAAGATCCATGATGCACGACTCTCCAAGTGCCTGAGACATTTCTTAGTTTCAAATACATCTCCAACCTAAAGTCACTAACTGCAACCTAATGTATTACTTGTTATGAACCTTGGGACTACCACACCCTAAAAGGTACCTATTGAGGTGAGAAAGCCCAAGTTCATATAAACCTCCATTGATATCCCATATTTTCAACGTAAGATTCACTAGGTCTCATACCTTGGCCAACAGCATTTCCCCGCGGTTAAATACCTGACATTTTTCAGGGCTCTTTGTCCTACCAACACTAGCCTGGCTCAGATTATTATTTTTCATGAGACAACCAGTAGTTTTAATCTAGCCTGTAAGGTACCCCTTCTCGAGTCTTGGGTTGTGCGCGTGTGGGTCAGCTATGATACCAAAAGTTAGCTATTGAGATAGGAAAGCCCAAATCCATATAAACCCACATTGAAATCTCATACTTTCAATATGGGATTCACCAAGTCCCATACCTTCGCCAATAGGATCCTAACACATCTATTTCAGCCACAAAGGATGTCCCAACAGTTTCACACTAGTGTTTTAATGCAAGTTTTAAAACACAAAAAGTTGCCAGAGTATATATTTTTCCACAAAATTAAAAGTTCCTCACACTCTTACATACCAAGCTTTTCTATTGCAAAATCAACTTCTTCTACAGAGAAATTCATCTTTAGTAAGGTGGTCCTTTTGTCATCATCAAATCCAAATATATCTGGCTCCTGCAAGAGATTGAAGATATAACAAAACTAAGTGCGGTATTAACTATGCTATTAGATCAAACATGCAATCACCAACTGACACAATCATCCGCCTCAACTGACCATCGAATGAATCTTTCCCATAGAGTTCAGTAATGAAAACGTGATTTCATGTGAAGAACAAATTATGAACAAATGCAAATGTGTGAAATTTTAACCGGCTAACATAACATATCATCTAGCAAAAAATAGACAGATTACGATGATATCATATCTCATTTTCACAGTCAACTGATACCCAGGCCATGATAACCACCATGCCAACACATATCAAAAACTGTAAGCTTGGGCATTCAATTTGAATTAAGCAATGCAACAACTGGAAATAAAGATATCATGAAGGCACGGACAGAAGACTTGATCAATATGATAAAACTGATTGGAAGAACCTTCACAACATTTTGGACACTTCCTGAGCATCTGGCCTCAAATACCTAATTTTTCCAATTTAACCTGGAAGACACATGATTTGGCATAAACATAATAAAGTCACAGTTTTTTACCTCTTTTGGTTGAAAAAAGGAGGAATATTCTGGAGGATTACCAGCTTCCTTGTCATCAAACAAGCTGTTAACAGAATCGGACTGAGAATTTGACTTTTGAGGAACCTGTTTCATTTCAAAGCATGTCAACTATAGCAGTTAAACCTTGTAAAAAGTTCATCCCATAAACAACATATTAGTAAAGAAGTAAATTGAAATTTTGTCCTGAATTTATGAGATATTCATGATTGCTAAGGTTCAATTTTGAATGGTTGATGCTGCTATCAAATCACTAAGTTGTAAATTGGTAATAATAATTCAAATTAATATCTTTCTATTGCAAACAGATATCTTCAATGTGAAAGCTAGGATCTTATTTTAGTAAACTTGTTCAGTAAAACTGGAGTTTCTGCTTTTAAAACTAGAAACTTTATGTACCCTGTAGAAGGAGTAGCCAATTTTAATTAAATTCAATTCTTATTCGCCGCGGTTGAATTTAAAGTGTTAGTTTCCTTGTGGATTCAAGAATATTCGAGGCATAAACAGCTTTGGTCTTGTTAACATGCATCCTTCCAATGTCAAGTGGAAAGGACATATGATACTCAGATCTCCTCCACAAAGCTCTGTCACTAAAAGACAGCAAAAAGCAGCTCAGAATGGCATCAATCCCCATCTTCCCCCTCACCCCCAACCTCCCAACTTGCATGAACTAGTCAAACATAAACATCTTGTTTAGCACAGTCATTATAACCAAGAGAAAGCTAATGACTCTCTTTAGATACATAAGAAAGTCAATGACTTTTAAAGCTTCTTTCATTAAGAAATTAAATTACTGGCATCAGATGCTTCAATCGCTGACATGGAATTACTCAAGATTTACAAATTACTAACAACGCAAAAGGAGAAGAAAGAAAGGGCAACAAGGAAGTGTTAGAAGTTGAATTTGCCATCGCTAAGTTGGGTTGTTATAGTGTATATATGTGGATTGGACGCCTCTTCTTTAAGCTAGCCTTTATCAGAGCCAGACTTTTATTTACGATGATAGGTTTGGAGCTGATCCAAGTTACTAAGTTGATATAATATATATATATATGTGTGTGTGTGTGTGGGTGTGTGGTGGGGGGGGGGTTTGGACCTGGCCCATTTTCATGTCACACTAGGCTCGAGAGGGTATTAGAAGTTGAATTTGTCCCACATCGATAAGTTACTGAGCTATTATATGTGGGATGGTTACCCTCTTCTTTGAGCTAACTTTTGAGAATGAGTTCTACCCAATTTCAAAAGCAAAGGAAACAAAAAAATCATTCTGAAGCCAAAACCTTCTTAGCAACTCGAGACTTAAATTATAAGCAATTTCACTAGAAGAGAAAAAGGAGGGAAGGGATAAGGAAATAGGGAAACAAAAAGATCATACCTCAAAATTATTGATTACTTACAGAACATTCCATGAGAGTCTCCAATAACAAGTCAACATTGTCTTCATGTAGAAATTAGAAAAGATACTTACCCATCCAGATTGCAGGATAAAACCCGACAATTATCTCATTTAATTCTTCATGGAATTAATGAAAATATGATAACAACAAATGTAAATTTGTCTTGGGATTTAATTGTGTAAAATGATGCCTAAAGGACCAAATAGTGGCTCCATTAAGTATGCTTTTTATAATATATATATATATATATGCATGAATATTTGTCTTATCAACTTATGCCCACTTCAAACAAGATTAAATAGAAAGATTTATTCATCCATTACATACCATTTTCTTCAATTACTTTATCAACAAGAGATGGTGAGAATCCCATTCCAATAAAAAATGATCTTAAATTCCTTCCCAATGAACTTGCAACATTGTCCTGAAATACAACAAGAAGAAAAGGTACAAAGGGATTTACATAAAATATGAACATATGCACACATACAACTTGTATCAATTTCAAACTATAAAGTTATAAAAAAATGCCAACACTTCCCCATAAAGGTTAGACATTGATAATGAGTAGGTGCCAATTATTGAAACATTTGTCTTCACGTATAGAGATAAATAATATCCATAAGATTCAAAAATAAAAGAAAAAAGTTAATTGGGGTAGAAAATTTGTAGAAATGAAAATAAAGCAAATAAAAACTAGCATTAAGCCACTAACCAATAAGATATGCTAGATCAAGACAAGAATTTCAAGTTCCTTAATAGCTCTATCATCTCAAGGTCTAATATAACCAACCATGGGTTGATGTTCATAATATAAGAATCCTCAAAGCACACGCCCAAAACAACATCATCATAGAACCATTCACCAAAAATAATTAGAGAAAAAGCTTTGAGAAACTGTTACTCACAGCTCTATGTATGTTAATAAAACAAAAAGAAAAAATCAATGGCTAATATAACTGCTTAAGCATTCAATAATTCATAGAAAGATGTGCATACCCTGCATTTAGCCAAATACATGACATTAGACGGTAACTCGAAATCTGAGATCTCAGGTTTTGGCACTGTGGTTGCACTGACATGAGGATTCGAAGAGCTCTCACCATTCAAATACTTCTTCATCTCACCCTGAATAATATGGAATATGAGTAGGAACAAGTAGGTGAATGCACAATAGGTTCAGACAAAATAAGGTAATGCATTGTCCATACCATTTCAAAATGAACAGCTTCCAACGCTGAAACAAGTCAGTCGATGAAGCACCACGAAGCCCATAAACTGAGCTTCCACTCAGTCCCTGCAAGGTAAATCAACATTGAAATGGAAGTAATTTAGTTATAAAACAATGAAACCTATCACAAATTCCTGATATTTACTGTTGTAAACTTAAACACAACCATCCAAAATCATTTTTTTTCCCCATAAAAGCTATGGACAGAACATGAAGCTACAACCATCTATCCCTAAACTCTTAAAATACCAAGAGACCAAACCTTTTACAGGTATAATATAACCAGATTAAATGCAACTCTTCATTTTTATTTTTTTTTTACATAAAACAAAAGGAAACAAATATAACAATTCAAAATAAAACCAAAAAAAAAAAAAAAAAGATAAGGCAGCCAGCAAAATGCAACCATATGTATGAAGATTATCGAGCAAGAAAAATGAAAAAAAATCATAAAAAGGGAAAAAAAAACCGCCACGCAAAGCCATACAGCTAATCAAACTTTGGAATTCCAGATCTTTTAATTTATTAGTAATCAAATAGACAGAAAGAGATAAAAAACAAAATCATAAAGCCAGGCACTGTAACCAAAAAGAAGCGTAACGAAAATCTTCCAATTCCCCGTGTAGGATGTAAAGGCATGAGCTTGGAGATAGCAAGCGACGTACCTGATCGGAGACTTCATCGATGATCTCGTCTGCAGAATGAGGAGCGGAAAGTGGACCACACCAGCGGCCACGAGGGAAGATGCCTAGACGTTGGAGAGGTCATCTGGGAAGACTCAACAGTACAGTAATATCTGCAGGGTGAGACTGTCAACCGTGCATTAGCTTTAACAGTGCTCTGAATCGATCTCTCTCTCTCTCAAGATTGTGTACGAGTTGTGCGTATCAAGTTGAAAATTATAGTGGTGATTTTAGGAAAAGAATTAATTAGACCCAATGTCCACGCTTGATAATTATGAACAGATAAAATGTTGAAAATAAAATTTATTAAATATTTAAAATATTTTATCTTTTCTTAATTTTACATTTTTATTTGATAGTTTTTCATATAATTTTTTATTTTTTAAAAAAAAATTTATCTTTTACTTTATTTAAAGATTTTGAGTTTAAATTAATTAAATATAATTAAAAAACAATTTAATTGTCTACTGATTAATTCAATCGAAATTTATTTTTCATAAAAATAATTAAAATATTTATTTTTCAACTATATTTATTCATATTAACTAAGTTAAATTAGTTAAAATTTATTTTTTATTATGAAATATTTAATTAATTATCAAGAATTACTCTATTTAGATTAATAAATTTTATCTTGAAATTATATTACATAAAATTAAAAGTATGAATAAATAAATAATCTTTTGTTATAACAAATAAATTTTTTAAACTTATAATTATGTGCAGAGTTTTTTTTAACTAATAATTATGTATAGAGTTAATTGTAACACATGACTATATTATATACAATTATTTGATAAATGGTAAGCAACTGTGTAAAACTAAGTATAGGATTGGAATTAATAATATATATTGATTGTAAGTTTGAGAAATTTATTTTATTATTTTATTTACTTGACAATAATTTTTATAAAATAATAATTAAAATTTAAATTATTATCATCATATATTAATTTTAATCAATCAATTGATTAATTAATTATTTAATAAAATAAAAATATTAAATATATTTAAAATTTATTATTATAATTATACCTCGCAACGCATGGGTTAGCAACTAATTAATTTTTATTTTAGAGTTTGTTAGACAAGATAGCTTATCATGTGTCAAATTTAGAATTTATTTGGGATGAAAATCTATTATTTGTCAAACTAATTATTTGAAAATTAAGTGACTAAATCTCTATTAATTTGACATATAAAATTACCTGTTAGAAAAACTATAAATAAAAATAAAAATATGCTAAGAGAAATTATAAAATAAATAATTATATAAAATAAGACCAAAAAATAATATATATATATATGTATTATTTATTTAAAAAATATATTATTTATTTATGCAATGAATATTTTAATTTATTAATATTTGCAAATTTGTATTAAATTATAACCCACACGATGCAAGGATTGTTGACTAGTATGGTCTTTCATTCTATAGTTATTTATGCCCATTATGCATTTTTTGTATGCACAGCTAATTATACAGTGCATTTACAGTAATGATTTAAAAAAACTATTCCTTTCAAAAAAAGTATTAAAATAAGAAAATTTTGAGAAATTATTTTTATAAATTCAATTAGATTACTAATGTTACTAAAATTTTATTATTTAAAATGCAACATTCTTAGCATAATAAAAATTTAAAAATCAATAACAAATTAAAAAAATGAAAGTTTGAACATACCAACATCATTTTAAATTATTTTTATTTTAATAAAAATTTTACAGCGATGATGTGATCTGTACGTGAATGTGGCATGTCCCTGCATACACACAACCAACAATGCAAAGACTGCACCGTGGCCTCCCTGCCAAAAAGGCACAGTTGCCCAATACCAACATTTATGAGACGTTACTTGAAAACAATTAACCAGACACTGTCTCGAACTTGCTTATCAAATTTAAAAAGTAAAAAGAGCTGATGATTACATAAAACTGTAAAAATTGACATATTTCCTTTGATCTTCAATATAATTATGAAAAGAGACAAATTACATTGTATTTGCACTTCCGCAGCCAGAACAACACCCCCAAAATTAAATCCAATACATCAATACACGCAGATCAAAATAATTGCATCATGTTAACATTAGGGAGGGGGGGCAATGATTTATGAAAACGAGAAATTCAAATTTTCCAGCTCTTGTCAGCCTAAATTGAGCATGAAACACTGGATAATCAACCAAGCAAAAGCTACGATGTAGAACATGCTCAAACACAGCTGAGATCCAAGTTAATGATATTTCTTATCCCTTCCATGTAGAATATTAAGACTGCTGCTTAGAAAAAGTACTACCTTTTTCACGCTGTAGTGCCCTAGGATCAAGTGGAATGCTACCAACTCTTAGCACACCAGAAGATTCGGCAAATCCATTAACTTTGATAGGCATTGATCCTACTGTAACAACATCAACAGAATCAGTGCTAGAAACAGTAGTAGCAGCATCAGGAAAGTGTTCACGTTCAGTCTGCTTTGGGTTAAGACTGAGTGAACCAATCTTTAAAGTGGATGAAATATCATCCACCGATCTGTCTATCGTGTGCTCAGAAATTTCAGTCTTGATACTTGCATCTGCAGCATCAGAATTTGAAAAAAAATGATCAGTGGCAGCAGCCTCAGTTTTCTTCATGCTATTAGAAACATTCTGCTCCATAGTTGTCTCATCTTTATTTGTAGGTAGCTCACCAAAAGAAGCCAGTTTGTGGGCAGCGTCTATTTTAGGTACCAAGAATGAAGTTTCAAAACTTTTAAATATAAGCCTAGCTTTCTCTTCCTGCATAATTCTCTGCCGATTCTCATAGTACATAAAGTCATCAAGTAATGAAGTCTTTGATGTGTGGTATTTGAATATTTTCAGCATCTCCAAACCTTGCTTATACAGTATCTGTTGGAAATGAAAAGTACATTAGAAGCTAGAAAGAGGCGCTAATCAAGGTCATAATGACACAGACAATAAATTAGATAGTTGCACACAGCAGAATCAGTAGATCATCAGCTAATATACACACAATCAACAAATAAGACGCTCCACAAAAAACTGGGCAAAAAGGTTCTAACAGCCACCTAGAGTTGATTGAAAGAGGCATTTTCCATGTGATATTACATGCAAACATTTTACAAATTATGCACACTATCAAAGCCACAACACCACCAAGACAAGCCACCATGAAAATAAACCTATCCATACCTCTTGAGTGTCTCTGCTATTAGTCACTGGCTTATTTTCATTGTTCTGTAATATAATGTGCCTGAAGCTGGAATTTGGCACATCTTTAATAATGTGCCACTTGACAGGAAAGCTGCCACTCCATTTATCCTGCTGCCAAAAATCCATGTCCTTAATGAAGTCAACTGGGCCAATCATCTCGGCAACGCCACAGAATTGACCACTAGCATTAACCTGTACGAAGAAGGGAACGCATTTCAGTAGTACAAAAGATGTTTAATAACATGCCTAAATGAGAACTGAATTTAGTTAGGGATGCAGAGAACTATAACACAAAATACATAATATGTTCCCGTTAATATAGAACTCACCGAAAAGAACAGGAAGAACGGGCAGGCTCCAGGTTTCCCTCCAGCTATTTTTTGTGCATCTTCATAAGCACTCTGCAATTTCTTGTTTCCATGGGGGGTGGATGACCAAACATTATATTTGATGCTCTTGTGCACATCATCCTCACTATATGACTTTATAACAAAAAATTTTGCATTAAAATATTCAACTGGGAAATCATCCTTGTTATACTGGTCAGCAGATATAATAATGTTTCCTTGTGCATTACTATCTCCCACTTTGGTTGTGTAAGCTTCGACAGCCAGTTGATTCTTTGATTTACTTGTTCTAGGTCCACGATTCTGCTCGCCCAAAGCATCTGGCCCTCCATTCAAATCATTCAGACTTCTACCAACATTGATCTTAGTTAGAAACTTATCCACTGCAGCACGTCCAGAAGCACTTGATCCAAAATCAGAGAAGCCATTATTGACAGGGAGAGAAATTTTTAATTGGTTAGAATTTGGTACAGCTTTCCCACTGGAAAAGCTATCAACGCCCTGAATTGATCCAGACGCACCTCTACCCTGTAGAGTAAAACAGTCAGAGAACTATGATCAAAATCCTCCCCCAAAAAATCCTATCTAGTAAAAACTAATATTAGAAAGCCTGAAAATGGGAACCCATCCCCTCCCCCAACAACAAAATCTACGTTGGATGTCAGCACTATCTCTCACGAGTCTCAATAAATAAGAACCACAAAAATGTAACTCATGAATACATAAATCCTGAAAACATCTGGTCTTTATGCAGGAAAAAAGTTAACATGGAAAAATCCTAGACAAGAAAGGAATATTACCTGAAGCATGCGTGAAGAGGCTGGAATAGGAAAACTACCAGGAGATACACTTCCATGTGTCAAAGATTGCTTTCCAGGTCCAACATTAGCTCTTGGCACTTCTGATGTCTTGGAGATGGAATTAGTCTGATTTGAAGTAGGTTTTATTTGGTTCTTGGGAAAGGCTGCAGATGATGAAGCAACACCATGTTTAAAACTTCTCCCATCAGGTCTATTGGCAAATGCCACACCGGCGTCTAACAAGGGATTTGTCAAATTGTTTGGAATGAAATCTGGTTGAACAACGACAGGGACATAACCAGGTGAAGAAACAGGGTCCTGATAAGGAGGAATGGCATAATACTGTTGCGCTCCCATGTATGGGCCATCAATGCCTACCACAGCACCAGGTATGTAAGGATTGTATGGGTTATAAGGAGTCTGTGCATATCCATAATTAGGTGTATAATATACATAAGGTAAACTTTCCGTCTGTGCATCCTGAGCAAGCAAAAGCACATAGAGAAGAAACAATGATAAGTCCAAAAAAAAAAGGAATTACCATAATTAAACTAAATGAAGAGAAAAGGAAAGTCCACCCACCGCATATTCCGGACCATCAGCACCAAAAATCCTATGGTGGTCCTCCCATTCACCGGGTGATTCAAATCCTGATCACATTCAGTCAACACAACGCAAATGAGAAAATGAACAGCATCAGCTTAAAAGATTAAAACAGGAATTGCAAAGTACCTGTACAGTAGTACCCATAATTGGTGGCAGTGGGATAATACATGCCCTGATCTACAAAAAACTCAGGGGCTCCTTCGTTGTACATAGCTTCAACTTGTTCGATAAGTGGACTAGTTAAAAGAGGGTTTATCTCAGCACCTTGAATCTAAGAAGAAAAACATGGAACAATGTTACCTTACTAAACACTGTCTTGATTAACAAACTGAATAAATAGCACGTTCACAACACCAATAAGTGTCTTGATTTGACTGCGACATAACAAGAAGTTAAAATAGACAGTTATTATCAAGTACCAAATAATTTTCTGCATTTCCATGTCAAGAAATATTATACATTTCCAAGCCAGAACTGCCACCCCCTGGGGAAGTAGATAGACAAAACTTAAGCACACACTACAGAAATTACCATCCATTGAAACATAATTTGGGATGCAAATATATAAGGAAAAAAAACGTGGAAAAGAGAGAGGGGGGGTATTTTAAAATAGAAGGAGCGCTAACAACTCTGAAAATCATGCAAAAGGAAGACATCACAGCCACAGATAATATTTGTAGTCATCAATATGCGATGTTTGAGAAATAAGCATTCACTTTCTACGTTCATAAGGGAGCTTAACTAGGCAAATGAAACCATCCCCCAGTATAAACATTCAAAGCTCACAAAATTAACTACACAAGGAAAAAAGACACCGGCCTAATTATTCTCAAGAAAAAAAGGTTGAATTAATATTTCAATTTGTTGAAACATGCCCAACAAAGAATAGCCAAAGCAGACCACTTAACAAGCTGTGCCACAAAGATCTAATTATACAGCCACAAGAAAAGTTAAAACCATAAAATGCCTCCAAAAGAAGCCCACAAAATATGTAGACGTCAACAATAACATTTAAAAAAAAAAAAAATTCAGTCATAGACAAATCGTACACGTATCCCCCAGGTCAACACCACAACCATAAAATAAAAAAAATGACTCCCTAATCCCATATCAATCCATTCATCCAAAATAACTCAAACACCAAATATTCAATAATTACTAATAGACAAATTCAAAAATCGATAACAAGAGCTCTGAAACACATTATAATAACTAGGATCAAGGAACAAGATTATAAGGAATCAAACCATACTTGAATCGAACCAATAGCAAGCAACAATAGAAACCTCGAGGATAGGGATAGGAATGAATAAAAGAGCAAACACGCAAAGGTTATGCGGAAAAGGATAAATTACCAGATAAAGAGCAGAATCAAGCCATGGTTGACCTAGAGAGTTCTTCCACGGAAAGATTGATAAATTTGAAAAGCAGAGAATAAAAAATTATCCGCACCATTTAATTTCTTAGAAGTTTCAAAGTAGACACGACTAAGAAACCCAAACTCTAACCCTAACCCTAACAGAAGAAAACCATATGAGAGAGAGAGAGAGAGGCGGTGTGTAGAGAGAGAGCGAAAGGAGGGATTCGCATCTAATACGAAACGTTTTTGATATTTGTGGACTCGATGAAATGCCGGAATTGCCACCGGTTATTTAATGAACAATCGGATAGCCACCTGGAAGGTTCGCGGGAAAGCGAAAAGGTTAGAAAAGTGATACGGCGACGTTTTGCATTTGCCATTTGAATTGGGCACAGCTACTGTAATTATTACTGTAGCAAAGCAATCAATTAACAATCCATAAATATATATATATATATATATATATATATATATATATATATAATTTTGATCTTGAGATATTGATGGAAAAGTTATTATAGAACTCCATAATTTTTCTATGTCGAATTACTAAAAAAGGCTAAAAATTAGCTAAGAATAATAATAATAATAATAATTACAAAAAGATAATTAAAGCTGTATTTTCATAAAAATAGAAAATTTTGTTTTAGAGAATTTTATACATATACTGAAATTTTATATTATAATTACTGACTTTATTCTGAGAATCATATATTTTGTGTATAAATCAAAAAATAAAAGAAGTATATATATTTTTAAATTTTAACCTCTTAAACTTTAAAATTTCAGAGACATTGTAATATTATGAAAAATATACATTATTAATATGCTAATAGATATAAATATAATAATACAATATATACTAATATGTTGAAATGTGCTATAAATTAGTGCCAATTTTCAAATGAATCACTGATTGTTTTATATAACATTATTCTTATCCAACCTTTTGTTTTGTTTTAGAATGGAAAATAATAATGATCATTAGAGAGATATTATGTTGCTTCAGATTTGGAAAAAGTGTGAATGAATTATATAAATTAGCACATAATTATAAAATTATTATGATTTTATGAAAAGTTTGTCTATTCTTAACTAGTGTTTGTGTTATTAATCTTTTTTTAAAAAAATCTGCAACTTGGATGACAAAGGAAAAAGGGCTATCGAAAATGGGCTAAAAATGGAAGCCCTGGGTAGTTTGATTAGGTGCCGCCAAGGCTCAGTCGGTTAGCGGTAAAGCCTGAAGCGAGGGAGGGGATCCCTTTCATTCAAACCAACAGAGGGAGGCCTAAGTTGCTGGAACTCTCTCAACTCAACTATTCTTCTCTCGTAGACCCATCCTGAAGGAAACGGCAAGCGGTGCCATCTTCCTCTTATTCTGCCATTCCAAAAACTGAACATTTCTTTGATCCGGACCTGTAATTAATCTGAAACTGACATTTCAATATTGATGGCTGTAGAAACTGAGGTCGCAACTCCGCCACAATTGGCTCTTGCCGATACCGATATTAATTGGTCAAGGTTCATCTCTTCACCCTTTTCGTTACAGCATGTGTCGCATTACAGTAGTCTATTTCTCTTATTTACAACTTTATGCGATTATTCAGGTTGGACAAAACCAAGTTTCACGTAATTGGGGCAATATTGTTTACGGTTCAGCAAGCCTTCCTACATCCAACTGCAGTAGTGAAGACAAGAATGCAAGTAGCTGATTCAGGATTAGCTCACATGCGTGGGACTTCTGTATTTAGATATATGGTGAGGAATGATGGTGTTGCAGGTCTTTATAGAGGTTTTGGTACTTCTGCAATTGGCTCATTGCCTGGTAGAGTAATTGCTTTGACATCACTTGAAATGTCAAAAGATATGATGATGAAATACGCTCAAAGGCTAGATATCCCTGAAGCTACGCGTGTTGGCATTGCAAATGGAGTGGCAGGCATGTTGTCCAATCTAATCTCTTGTGTCTACTTTGTACCTTTGGAGGTGGTATGTAGCTTTAGTTATCTATTTCCTGGTTTCTTTTAGGTTATTTCTCTTCAAAGATCACATTTACCATTCAGAAGTAAGCATGCTGTGGGGGTAACTTGGGGGGCAACTCTACTGTTTTCTTAGGAAAGTGAATTTAGGAACTTTTTTCGCTGCCCTCTTTTATTTATTTTGTTTTACTTTTTATTTTTTTGGATTTCCTTTTCTGATTGTTCATCTTCTAGTAGCTCCTTTTCCCCCTCCTGACCTCATTTTTTTTCCCATTCTAATATATAAATCACTGTTCTATATTAATGCTATTCACATCATTCTGCTAGTGCTCATCAGTAACTAAGATGTCTAAAATCTGTGATGCCAAATGCCTGTTCCATTTTGTTCTTGTTTCTATTTCCTTGCACAAATGATGGAGTAGGGATCTTTTTCCTCGTTTAAACAACTATATATTGCGCAATATTTCAAGTGCTACCATGCTGTTAGCTTGCATTCATGAGGGGTTTTTAAGGTAGTAATCCTTGCAATTACCCGGATTTTCTTCTTACCACTGATATGATCAAGCAATTGTTTCTATATATATATATAGATATAGATATATTGTGCTTATGGTGGCCTCAAAAATGTTATTCATTCTTAGATATGCCAAAGACTAATGGTGGAAGGGCTTCCCGGGACTATGTTCTGTAATGGGCCATTCGATGTCATGCGCAAAGTTATAAAGACTGAAGGCTTCCGTGGATTGTATAGAGGTTTTGGATTAACAGCTGTAACCCAGTCCCCTGCATCTGCTCTTTGGTGGGGTGTGTATGGTGCTGCCCAACACATCATTTGGAGGTATATCCACTCATTTCCATTTATCTACACATACTATTTACCTATTACCATTATGATTTATGACTGAAATGTTAAAATGATGGTACACTATATATTTTAGGAGCTTGGGCTATGGAGAGGATGTGGAGGAGAAACCGTCTCATATGGAAATTGTTTCAGTTCAGGCTACATCAGGAATGGTGGCTGGTGCTTGTTCCTCAATTATCACTACTCCTGTGGATACCATAAAGACTCGCCTACAAGTATGTATTGTGTTAACACCGACTTGTTTTTCCTGTTGTATTTCATTAGAGAAAGAAAACTTATAAATGGTTGGATAAATTGTATTTGGCTTGCCTTTGATGAGGATAATGTTCTACATTGAAGGTTATGGATAATTATGGAGTTGGAAGGCCCTCAGTATTCAAGACAGCAAAGGTACTCCTCAAGGAAGATGGATGGTGCGGTTTGTACAGAGGGTTTGGACCTCGGTTCTTAAATATGTCACTCTATGGGACCACAATGATTGTTAACTATGAACTGATAAGTACGTTTGGTTCCCAAATGAATCTTTTTGAGGATTGGCAAATTCAAAGTTTAACTTCAGTTTTCTTGTTTATGTTTATTGAAGTACAATGTTTACAATGTCAGTTTTATATTTCTGTGATTAATAATCTGGAAAATACCTGTTTTACACAAAATCTTTTTTGCTCAACCTTTCCCGTTTGTAAAAATGTTAATTTATCTGGTAGAGTGATTTATGTCTAGATGCCTCAAAAGAAAAAAAAAACAAATCCAAACAGAAAATTAGATTCTTGTTTTGCGACTGCAAAGAATGGCTTCAGTCTTTCTTTTTTGCGGGGGTATAAGTCCTGATCTTATTTATCAGTTGTGAAGAAATTTGTTTGCTATGCTACTTTGTCTCTATATCAGCCCCTTCCGAATTCCAGTTATTACAGAATTCGAACAAATATATTAGTTGTACTTGTCTTATTGTTTTCTACTGGCCTCGTTTCAGAGAGATTATCTGTAAAACAAGTATAGCAGCTCAAGATGGATGATGTGCAATGGCAAATTGATTCTGAAGAATTGCAGTCTTCCCCCAAATAATAAATACAACAGAGATGGCCTGAGCATGGTGGAAATAGATAACATTTCAGGAGAAATTCCTTTTTCTTCTTTTTAATTTTGATGAGAATGTATGATTCGATTATTTTCTTTCATATTCCTTGCGTTGCAGTTTCTTTTTCATTACCAACAAAATGGCAAAGAAAGCGGATTTTTTGTTTCTCCCTCGATAGGTTTAGATGAATATTGTTGGGCTACATGCATGAGAACCAGAACAGAAAAGGTCTGGGGAACCTTAGGTGCCATGGGGGACAAGTGCCTCGCTGCCTCTAAAAGATACATGTGAATTTGTGGGTGTTTTCATATGTATTGGCTGCGTATCAATATATATATATATATATATAATTGTTTTTTTTTTTTATTTCACTTGGATTAACTTGTCATTCATTTACTACGTGGAGGTATTGATTATTATTTTATTTGGGCATACTAAATGGAGGCACAATTCAATCAGGCCTTATTAACGTTTTAAACCTTCATAAGAAAGGGCATTCTGATTTCACCATTTATTTCTTGCGTTGCAGGATGACTTTGTCGTTTGGCCCTCCTAGACTGGCAAAATTTATTTTTCACATGGTTACAAATTGGAAGAGTTTGTTGCTTGCTCGACCTCAAATTTGTACAAGCCGATATTCTCAGTAAGTAAAATTAAATCCCAAAACACTAATTAGAATTAAAGCTTCATTTGTTTCACTGAAAACATTTTTATTTTCTACTTTTTTCTTTATTTAGTGCATTTTGAAAAATTAATCAATAGAAAATATTTTTCCAATTAAAGGAAAAATTAAGTCATTTTCTAGTTAAATATTTTTCTGATTAAAGTCAAAATTAAGTCATTTTTTAAAATTTAATAAACACATTTAAATAAAATAAATCATATAAATATAAATATTTATTATTATTAATTATCATTGATTATCGATACACATCACTAACCATTATTGGTCACAGAGATCGCCAATAATATGTAAGATTCATCAAAAAAATTATTTTTAATGTATTTTTTATATTAAATAATAAATAATATAAATGTAAAATATTTATTATCTAAATTTTATTATAAATCTTATAAATTAAAAGAAAAATAATATTTTTTAATGTACTCTAAATACTAGAAAATATTTTTCTCAGATTTTTTTTTTTGAAACAATTAGTCTAAATATGTGAAAGCAATCAACAAATTCGAGCCACAGTCATGAATGTGATTTGGATGTCATGAGTTATTTTGAGATCAATGGTCCTCTCATCAAAGAGACCTACCAAAAAATTACATTAAAATCGTGGTTAATTGTTCTCAACTCTCAATAATTATGTTGAAATTACACATGACCAACTGTGTTGGAATAACAAGCGAATCATGATTAATTGAACAAAATAAGTTGGTAATCAAATAGCAAAAAAGAGTGTAAATTAAAGAAACGAGCGCAGTATACAGAATGAATAATTCCCTCTATAATTTCCACGGTCAATGAATACCCAAAATTCACTAAATAAGTGGCCGCAAATGTGATACATCGGTCTCAAAATTTTTAATAAAAAATCCAAGACTATAATTGCAAACAATGCTTAAATAAAATTGCATACATTATTCTTTCTCCGCTATAGGCCTTTAATGTCCCCATTGGCGGAAGAAATGACTACACTCAGGAAAGGAAGAGAGGAAACTTGAGACAACCTGTGATGACAATGCTTGTCCTTGTATAAGAACATGATGGAATCTCTCTATCAATGAAAATATAATCCTCAGCTCATCTAATTCTTCCAAAGCACCTGCAACCCCACCATGACAAGAGCAAATAGATAGAAAGTCAGCAAAAAGTTGCGCACAAACATCAGTCCTGCGACAATAATATAAACTCATGACTATTACAATTATATTCAGCAAAATGTATAAAGTGACCATCCTGTTTGATTGGCAACGAACAAAAACCACCGGCACAAATCGCACAGGTAAAAGTCAATACAACAAAAATGAAGAATTGACTCAAGTTACTATGACCTTGGTCAAATACTGAAACCAATAAAATCATCCCTCTTTAGATGATAATCTGAAATAAACAAGTGAACATATAACTCACTATCCTGTCCTGTATGAAAAGGTTCTTTTGAAAAACATAGGGTCAGAATCTAACTAACAGTAAAATGCAAAGAGCAAGAAATGCATCAGTCATTTCAGAATGCCCATGAATAATAATGTCATGATGCTTGGCTCTTCTTAATGCTCTGTTAAATATTACAATTTAATGTGGTCTATCCAAGGAAATATCATATAGGTGCTCACCAACCATCCAATTAATGACAACTGGCTTTTGACAAGGACTCCAAATCATAACATTTTGTGTTGAAGTAACAGAACAATAAATAAATAGCCTTACCCAGTTCAATGTCATGCTCTTGATCTTCCACATCCCCCTCTTCAACAACCATACTATTATCCAAGGCTACAGCTGCTTTTGCATATCTTTCTAGAAACTCTTCTTCAGTTTCTTCACATTCCTCCTCCTCAGAATCCTAAACAGTAATGCATGTCTTGATCATGAATGCTAGAAAGTAGAAAAAAATGTATTTGATGGACAAAAAGTTCAATCCCCAGAAAGGAGCTATTCTTTAGCTTTAATTATCAATCTAGTTTTTAGTCATCAATCTATTTTGTGCTTTAATTGCCCCTAGCTTAAGCCAAAGATAAATTTTTTCCCTTTCTGATAGTAGAGGATATGTAGCAAACACATGACATTCCTTAAATTTTAGATGCTTAATTCGGAAGTCAAACCTCATCATCATAGTCATCATTGTCATCTTCATCATCATCTTCTGCCTCTTCATTGTTTTCTTCATCTTCTGTTTCTTCCTGTACTTCTTTCAACCGAATTGATGCCTCCATCAATGCATTAAAGCAGTCCCTTAACAAACCACCATCTGAATTCTGTTGTACTAAAAGCTGCTCAATTACCTTGGCCAATGTCATTACTGTGAAGTAAGCATAAACATATATTTAGCAGTTTATAAGAAAGAATGCTTTAAAAGAAACCTTCATGCAATTGGGAGATACAAAATGGTATAAGCTTCAGGAGGATCAAGAACTTTTATTTAATGTTAAGCAAAGTAAAAGTGAATGAGATCAGAGCAAAAGATAATTATCCAGAGAAATTTCCCAATAGAAATACTGAAACCTAAAATTTAGCTTCAGACAGGAGGCAAACCATGTGACATACGATGAAATGTCATTATCAGTAAATGTCTGAAACTATATCCACTACAAACTGCTTTGAAGGATCTAATATGTTGAATCATTAGGCATGCAAATCTTTGGTATATCATTGATTCATAAGAGGAATTCATCATTTAATCAAATATGGAAGATGAGGATGCAAGTATATGAGCAAGTCAAGTAGCCACGTAGATTTATGCATGTGTAGAAATGTAAAAAAGTGACAGAAAATAATGCAACAACCTGCTATTTTAATCTCAGACTTCATCATCAGACCAGGTTCAAAAGAGCCAGTGCAGGTAAAAGCAAGTGCAGATACCCAAATTGTGAAGCCTCCCTTCACATCATTCTCTAAAATCTCCACTACAGTATCAGGATAACACAAATAGCATGATGATATCACAAGCAACACAGGCTTCCAAAGTGAACAAGGCTTGCTTTGAATTTCTTTGAAATGAGATAATGCAACCTGGCTAAAAGCAATTGCCCATGACTTCTTGATTGATTCAGTTTCAGTGGAGTAACATGGGACATGAAGTAGCAAATGGACACATGAACAAGCCCTCCATGTTGCCGATGGATATTGTAAAACAGCCTCACTCAAAAAAGCACCAATGCCTTCAATGATAGATAATTGTGGTACAGGCGGAGCAGGAGGTAAGGGCATCCGTCCAATGAAAAAATTCTTGAGTCCATACTTTTTATGCAGGTTGACTACTTCCTTAATGCAGTCAAACACTGACAAATCTTCGGATTCTTCCCAGGCATGCCAATCAGCAATCAGACCAGCCCAAACTAATAATATTTCATCTAGCTTCCACTGTAGAATTACATCACTTCCAGTAACAGAGCGCATAATGGATTGCAGCAATGTTGATGAATCATCTATACATGTTGGGGTTGGAGATACCTGACCTTCTTGATCCTTATCAAGTTCCATGTAAGAGTAAAAGATATATGATAAGAAAAAATTGGAACATTTATGATAAGTTGAATAATGCAGAAAGTCATGAGTGCGTTCCAGAAAAAGGATCCAATTGGGGAAATTTAAAGAGAATAAGGAAAGAAGAAGAGGCCAGAGTGAGCTTGGGAGTACTATAAAATTTTCACTGGAATGATTTTGGTAGGAATAGACGATTTATCACTCTCATATGATATGTTTGGTAAACTGTCAGAAAAATGACATTCCATCCAGAAAACTTGAGCAAACTCTATCAAACACCACTATATGCGAATTTATTGAATCTAGTTCAATGCCCTTCTAGGATGAGGAAAGAAGTTAAACTAACCACTGGATGCATGGGTGTGAGCCAAGCCTGTTGCAACAGTGCTGACAAAGCTTTACCAATGGCAGCTTGGCCAGATGCCCACTTTTTGCTTGATTCAATATGCTTGATCTCAGCAGGCAAGAAGCGGAATTCCCAAGAATGAGCCATTACTGCTAATGCTGCAAAACCCCTCTCAACTACCTACCATATAAAATGTCAGTTCACTAAAAGAACAATACTTTCAGGATGACACTAGTAAGCCAAAATTTGGCATGCATGGTGTTTCCATACACTGATGCAGTGGTAAGTACAGGATGCAAAAATCAAGAAGTTTATGATCAGGGTGGTCTCAGGAATGAATACACACTTGAGGCCAAGACTCCAGGCTAGGATGCACAAACTTCAAAAGGGCGCCAACTAATGACGAAACCATGTGTGGGATATGATTTGCAATATTTTCATCAGCAGCCTCTACCACAGAGCTTAGAAGCTGAAACAAAATTGAAGTCTCTTCCTCTTCGATATTTATCCTACTAAACACAACTTGAAGAAGAGGTGACCAGTCAGGCGGTGGATACTCATTCTGGAAAAAAAATCATGAAAGGAGTTAAAAACCAGAACGACACACAGTTTATGCCAGCATGCACAATCAAAAGGCTAGCGACCTACTTCAAGAAGCTTTACAATTGCTCCAGCTGCAGAAACGCGCACAGGATGACAAGAGGCATCCTCATTGTCTGGCATCGCCAGTGCCTTAAGCAATGAGGAATATATATCTGCACTCATTTCCTGAAAACAAGGCAGAAGATACTAAAAGTGTAAGACTAGAAATTATATATTTCAATTATAAGAAAAAAGAAAAAGCATATCGGAGCATCAGCAGAAATGTAAGCAAATGCTGAGGTAATACTGTTGCATTAACAAAAGGAATGGCATGAGTAAGAAACAGTCTCACTTCTGGCAGATAGGAAGCTAGCTCCCCAAGTACCCAGTTGGCAGCAGCAACCAAGTGTGGTGCAGTTACAGACACTGTATACAGTGGTAGCACTCGTGCACGAACCAGAACAGTTACATATTCAGGTCTTTGCTCCTTTAGAAACTGTAATCAAATGGGAATAGCAGAAAACCTCAATTGGAGATTCCCACTACAAAACAATTTCACTGATGATACATTAAATGGGATGGCATTTTCTTACATCTTGCAGGCCTCCATATGCCATTAGAACTCCAAAATAACTGCCATTATTAATGCACAACAAAAATTAGAAAAAAAGGGATTATAAAGAAATGAAAATAAATTGAGCATATCTAAACAAGAAGAAAGTAATATTGCATTGACATTTCAAGTCTGAGAATTTTCATTGTTCGTGTTTGCTCTTTGATCCACATGACCATTATTTTCTAAATGTCCAGGTTTCTAAATGTTGTATGTTTCTTGCTTCTATTCTTTTTCATTTATCCACATGTATAGACAACTTTTCACAAAAGAGTTGCTTTAATTTTGTTTTGAAGAACAAGCTGATTATCAAAACACATATCAAAGTATAAATGTACACACAAACAAGCAACATATGAGATTTCCAGTGGAAGAAACTGACTGAGGCAAAATGCTGAAAACCAGCCCAAAAAAAAGAAAAAAAGGAAATGGAATGATTTTTCATCTACCAATAGATAACTTTGCCTTCGATTACTATCAACTACCAACAGCAATTTTACCAATTACCACTGCAAGGAAAATTCATTACTTCTGTCAGAAATTTGCTAAAACTCACTCATTTGACATTCTTGATTTGGATGCATTAGCATCAGAAGGAATGGGAAACTTAGACAAAAATGGCAGGACCAACAATTCACCCATAGAACATCGCTGATTATCTCTCTTGTTTTTTTCACCCTTCTTACGCTTCGAGGATGTAGCTGAACCATTACGAGAGGGTGTTGTGTAAGGCCCCTGTAGGCATTAAAGGACAACATATACAATAATTTTCACTGAAAAATAGAGATTAATAATGTTATATTAAGGACCATCATGTACCAACCTTTGACATTGAAATAACACCAAGTAAATTTATTGCACTTTTTCGGGCTGTAAACAGATCCTCCCTCCATCCAGAAATGTCTTCCTGCAGATGCACAAATGATAATGAGATGATAATAATAAAAATGGTGAATGAGCCACTAAGAAAATAATCAATTGCCATACAAGTTCAGATGGAAGATTCTTCCATATGTACTCTGCTGGATCTTCTTCCCACTCTGTAATATCCTACTTGTAAGCACCACAGTATGGATAGGTCAACTAAATTGACTAATCACCTTAGAAGAATTTTTCAAAACAGGTTTTATTTCAGAAATTGCACCTTCTCATTCAGGACTAGTGCTGGGAAAATTGCAGAATCCAACAAAAATGAAAAATGGGGTGAAACCAATCTCCATCCCTGTTTCCAGTCAAACAGAATCTTAGACAGAATTATATTTAAAAACGAACCCCAGCTCTCCAAATAGTAAATAGAAAATGATAGACTTTCATCAGTAAAGATTTTTACTGGAAAAGATCTTTGAATTACAATAAAGCAAAAAGAACAACTCTAATATTGATTGTAAATATAAAAAAAGCATAATGAAATTACCGGGCCTGTCTCCAGAACATGGGAAATTACATCAAAAGTTAATGAAATAATTCTCTCTGACAGGAAATCAAGTTTCTGCAATGAAGATCACAAGATCAAGCTCTAATACATCAAGAAAGCATTTCGGAACAACAGTACAAGCAATTAAGCAACTAAAGACCGGACTGAAAGTTGCAAAAGGATTATGTCCAGCTGCCAACCTTTAATGAAACTATGTAATTAAGGAAACATTAAAAAAAAAGGAATATCAGCAAACACATGTATTTAAACATGTGCATATCCATGTTTCTAGATCAAAAAGCTCCACAAAGAAGTCTGTAATAAATCTAACTGCTGAAAGCTCTACATTTGTTTAAAGGGTATGAATATTTGGAACAACATATGTATGCCAACTGCCAAGAAAATTATAATCAACAAACCTTTAAAAGCAAAGGAGAAAAGAAAGGTTTACACTGATATTCCTGGTGTATTTGACAATCTTCAGAGCACAATTTATGATTTCTGATAATAATCTGCAAAAAGCAACATAATGCATGAATACTTAAAAAGCAGATAAAAAATTACAATTACAGAGAAGATATTCTATTACTTGTCAGAATGTTTCCGATGTCTGGTAACGAGAGCACAAAACACAAGCAAACTTCTCTTTCCAGTCTTCAATCTCAGTAAGTGCCAGTCTTCTGGAGTAACACCATGATCAAGGTTCAAAGAATCAAGAATTCCAATCAAATTCTGGCAAACTGAAGGCAGAAAAGAAACCAATGCAGGTGGCATATGTGATCTCACCTATAAAGCAATGCAGAGGAAAGAACACAACGAATCAATATGCAAGAGAACACCATAGCCTATTCCAATGGAGTTTAGTAATAAAGAACTGAAGAACTGCTAATGATCAGAGTTATGCACATTTAGCAACCAGCTATTTGTTAGCACAACAGCATAAACAAACATCAGAGACATCACACAAAATGGGCATCTCAATATATCAAAATCTTTCTTGAGTGCATTGACGCAAACAAGCAACAGTAACCATCTAGGCAGGAATCAGAATGGTGTTAAAGAAAGCAGGCCTACAATGAACATGAACAACTTCGAGCAATCAAATATAGAAGTCGAAGAAACATGAAATGAACTTAATTACTGCTTGAACTACACCAATGCAAATATCACATTTGAATTTTGAACAAAAACCTACTGTACTACACAATGCAACTTTCATATGCAAGCACAAGGCATGTAACAGGACATTACATCAGATACAATGAAACTCTTCAAAAATTCATTCTTCTCACACTAGCAACACTCCATAAAAAAAAACTTCATTAAACGTCTCTTATTTCTTCCTTGGATTGTAAGCAACAGCCTCTTTAATTACTGGATGCTCTGCAAATTTATACTTGGGCAAGATTTAAGTACATCCAATGCATCAATTAATTCACATGCATCAGAAAGATAATTCACATATTTCAATGATTTATAATTGTAGCATTAAGTTATATCTGTAGCACTCTATGTAAATTTACATAAAGCCAAAGCCAAAAGAAGAAAATGGCTCGATGTTGGATGTCCTATTAGCTAAACTATATTATTCAATTTACAAAAATGCCTGAAGATTTAAGTAAACAAGCTAAATAACCATCAGCCTTCTTAATATATCTTTTTAAATAATTTTAACTTCTAATTTTGGATGCATTATTCATCATCTCAATCACAGTATTCTAAATAGAATAGTTCACTCTCTCTCCTTCCACCTTTTCTACTTCATTGAAAATTTATAAATGGTGTTCAGGAGGGATACTCAGCGGGCAGTAAACAATGCCTCAGTCACATTAACACAGAGAAAGCACAAATAAACTTCTGAAGCTAAAATTTTCCATAAGAAGCTATGCCTGTGTTAAATTAAGGTCTTAAAATCATAAATTTCTTAATAGTAAGACACTGATAATGGCTGTACTATAATAAATGTATATGCAAACAAATACTTATTCGTAGACTCAATTTCATTCTTTATGGCAAGCAGCAAAATTAACTCACTGTGAAATATATGCATTTGCAAACAATTAGAAGCATCTTCTCCACTTCCAGTTCTGCACTGTCATGGTTAGATAAAGCCTGTTTCACGCACCATATATTAAATCATTACAGAAGCTTGAAAAAAGGGCAATTAGGGATGAAGAACATATAAGCACAAGATGGGATAAAACATCACCTTCTCAACAAGGTGATGGAATACAGCTAAAACAGGTACCAGAATTTCTTTTGCAATCAGCTCTAGTTGTGGTGGCACTACCTCCTTGGCAACTTTAGGATTTAGAAAGTACTGCCAAGTGAAAAACGTAAAATAAGTACTGAATAAAAAATAATAATCTTAATCATCAGACTACAGATATGCATTATCCATACAAAAGTTTACTTAGTTTTAGTTTAGCATCACATACCAATCCTCTTGAGTGGAACATGATATGATATGTACCTGGAAAGGTCTGATAAGGGCATGAAGAACCATCAGGGCATTAATGGTATTCCATTCAGAATAGGTACCATCGTTAATAAGATTACTATTCCAAATGGCAGACCGTAGATCCGGTACAAGTTCAGGCCAATGATTCTGCTCAACAAACTCAGCAACAACAATGACCCGGAACTACCAACCAAAAATATGTTTTCATAATTACTAAAACAAAATAATGATTGGATGAGCCAACAGAAGAGCAGAAATTTAAAAAAAATAAAAGAGAGAGAGAAATTTCACAACGTATGTGTACCACTTCAATTAAAACTTTTAAAACTGCAGGTTCCACTTTGAGTAAAGCTTGCATCAGGTGATCCTTGAACTCTTTACTGACTTTTGAATTAGGACCATCACCATTGATATTCCGCCTAGTGAAGTTCTTAAGGTACGTAGCAGCAGCTACTCTTTGACCTTGACTTTCACGACCTATATAATATTAGAAAAATTGTGATCAAACATAGACAAAAGCATATGCAGAAGCATCGTTAGCTAACAAACACTAGACACACTGCGAAACATCATGTAATCATAAAATTGATAAACAATTGAGCAACTAAGAAAATCATAAAACACTAACCAACTAAATTAAATCATTTTGAGCGAAATATTATATATGTCTACGAGTAAACGAACAGCAAGCACTAGTATTATGAGCCTGGCATTAATTTATCAGTAAATTTTTATTTTTTCCATTTTTAAAATAAATGTTGTTTTCATTTGTTATCATTTCTCAGATCAAAACAGTAAACACCGTAGAAATAAGTATGGTACAACTTCATATCACATAGAATCTGGTTAAATGATGGTAACTTAGTAGTTGCAGTTGTTAAAGAACTACTAGGCTTAGTTAAGCAAAATAGTTAAAAGTTTTAGAGGTGGATATTACCAGTGGCAATGGAGAGGAGGGAGAAAGGGAAGTGAGGGAGTAAAGATAGACGATCGAGAGCTTCTGTGGCCGTACGGACGACATTGACATCGGAACTGAGCGTGTCGTTTAGCGCTTGAGCGATTTGAACCACTTCCATTGGTCGCTGCTTTTGGGTTGTGGAAAACCCTAATCTTATTGTGGTGCTGTCAACTGGCAAGTTGAAGTAAGAGAAAAGAAGTAATAACTTGCGCGGGAAAGGAAAAAAATGACTGTGGGGGGGTATCTCTGTAACCAATATTGCCCGCGTCGCTTCGAGCTGTAAGACGAACGGAGTTTAGCGACCGGCAAAAGGTGAAGTAGAGATGCGGAGTATCGAACCCCGTGCTTCTCGCATGCAAAGCGAGCGCTCTACTGTTTGAGCTACATCTGCAACTCATTAACTTTGAACATTTTTGATACTTTATTTTGATATACACAAAAACTTTCTTTTTACTTTCAGCAAATTAATAGCATTTATCTATTAAATTTTTTTGCATTAAAGTTATATAAAATATGCATTTTACACTCAGTTATACATTAAAATTTTCATTTCTATTAATGTCTTTAAACAAAAAATTATCCTTTTTTTTTTAATCTCAATTCAACAAATTCATAACAATTGAAAGCAAAAAGTGACTAAAATCCTTTCCCAGAAAAAGGACTTTTAAAATTCAAATCAAGTCACTTGTACCTAGACAATCAATTTTATTTTTCCTATCATTTCGATCTAAGCAAGTTTTAGGAAGAAGGAAAAAAGATTAGAGAAAAAAAAAAAAGGTAAGAACAATGAGGTAGAAAATTAACTCTCTCTTTATTTAGAAAATTGATGATAAAGGGGAGAAAGAAAAGAGAATAGAATTTTTTTTTCCACCTCTTTTATGTAATCACTTGGATAAAAATTATATCGTTGTTATGTAATTGCTCTAGCTTACCCATTAAATAACCTTCTACGATCAATTTTTTTATTTTTCAGTCCATTTTCAAAATAAGCTCAATTTTGTTTCTTTCTTTATTTTTATTTGCATAATAGGTTTCATATTTTATTATTTTTGATAAGTCCAATAAACTTTTATAATTATTCTTGTTAATCCAATAAACTTTCTGATAATAACGGATAAAGTAAATTATTTCATCAAATTTAACTATGAACTTGTATTATGTCATCAAAATTACTCCTTATTAGTATTTTTGCACACTATTATACTAATGTTTAACTTATTTTTCTCTACATCTGTTGCAGTTAGACGAATGAGTAAAATTATCAACCAAAAAATGCATTTAAGAGAATCAGACTTAAATGTAATTCGATAAAAACGTAGCTTTTCCTAAATTTCAAAATTTTTAAATTCTCAAATCTCAAAAATATAGTTTTCACTTTGACACAACGATATATTTGTGAAGTAATAATCATACTCATTCATCAAATTGCAGTAGTTATAGGGAGAAATAGGTTAAATGATAGTATAATGATGTGTGCAAGTACTTCTAAGAGGTAATTTTGACAAAATAATACAAGTTAAAGGGTAAATTTGACAAAAAAATTTATTTTATCATTTATTGTCAATTTGAGACAAGTTTAGGGATGTATTTGATACTTTAGCGTTTCTTTTTTTGAGTTCGTACTTAAGTGAACATGACCACTGGAAGAGCTTTGATTATAATCTAGATTTCAAGAATAAGTTTTTGCATGTTTATAATGTTGCAATATTTAATTAACAATATAATTAATAACAAAAGTGTATGATGGTTCCCACACTATGTTTTCAATAAGTTGTGTTTGTATGAAGAGGTTTAATACCTATTCAATTAAGAACACAACTTTATGAATGAGTGTGTTTGATACCTATTCAACTTAGGACACAACTCTATGAATGAGTGTGAATAGGATTGAGATTGATAATTTCAGTCATTCCAATTCATTAAAAGAGTAATCCTATTTGCACATTGTATGATTGATATCTTAACAGGATTTCACACATTGATGTTATTTTTCTTTCAGTGGTGTTAGAAGTGGGATAGTGCAAATGGTATTCTTTACAAACATTAAGGATTAAGTTGAATAATATGAAAACATTCAAGGGTTACAATATTTAAATTTGTAATTTATTTTTTTAAGACTTTTTCACTCTAATCTTACTTATCTCTATGTGTATGTATTAGTTATTAACTTTGCGGTTAATGAGATGGTGATGATTTAAAGTACTATTTATATTATTATATTATAAGAAATAATTCAATGTTAGATTAACAGTTATATAAAATAAGAAAATAACTATATTGAATTTATAATTACTAGATGGTATTATTAAATCTGTTATAGAAATTAAAATACATTTATAACGAGCGAAAAATGTTTAATCTATAACAAACATTAGCGATTATGGCCTCCACATCCTAATCGTACGTCGTCTGTAGTATATGGCGCGTGATGTTGAGTCGAGCTTATGCTGGAATGGACCTAACCAGTTCTATCACGTCTAATGCGATAAGCGTGTGTATGCACTGTGTAACGGAACCCGTCGTCTGTAGTATATGGCGCGTGATGTCGAGTCGAGCTTCTGCTGGAATGGACCTAACCAGTTCTATCACGTCTAATGCGATAAGAGTGTGTATGCACTGTGTAACGGAACCCGAAGTCATATTCAATTATTATTCATCAACGGCATCATAGCCGCTGGGGCCCTATGTTTGAAAAGCAAGAACCAACTTTTCTTTAAATTTCAACCTTTGGATCCCAGCGCCGCAGTCTCCCCCACTTCACCGTCCGTAACGGTCAAAAAGTCTTACCTGCTATGGAGTAATTCTCGCAGAAGCACCTTTCTTTTGTTAAAACCGATAGAGCCAAAATGACTGGTCTTTCTGGTTTCCAATGTCCTATTCTTTAAGTCTTGAGGAAAAAGAAGAAGAACTCAACACCTCTGGCTTATCTTACCCTCATACGTATCAAAAGATGCATTTTCTCCTAACTTCACTAGCCATCTTCTGCATCATACCACCGCTTCAACCACGACCAGCTCTAGCTCTCACTACCTGCAGAACCTCCTGCGGCAACGTTGACATACGCTACCCTTTTGGCGTGGACGACGGCTGTGGTGCACCCCAGTTCCGCGGCATGTTTAACTGTAGCAATGATTTATTCTTTCTAACCCCGTCAGGTAGCTACAAAGTTGAGCACATCGACTATGATAAGAAAACAATGGTAATATATGATCCTGCCATGTCTACATGCTCCAGTCTCCAGCCTCACCATGACTTTATCATGACAGACATACAATCTTTCATAATCCCTCCTACTCCAGATACTGTCTTTGCCCTAGTCAATTGTTCTATAGATTCTCCAGTACTGAACCACTACAAGAACCTCTGCTTCAACTTCTCTGATCATTCCTGCGACGAGCTCTATGGGTCTTGCAACGCTTTTAGAGTCTTCCATTTGCTTACTAACAGTTCTCCTCCTTGTTGTTTTACTGGATATGATACGGTGAGGTTTATGAGCATGAATATTTTGGATTGCACACATTATACTACTGTGATTAACAGTGATAACTTGAAGGGTATTGGACCTTTGGATTGGGAATATGGAATCAAACTGTCGTTCAGTGTGCCAGATACTGGATGTGAACGGTGCTCGCAGTCTGGTGGTACATGTGGATTTGACACAGAGACGCAAGGAATGCTCTGTCTTTGCTCTGCTTCTACTAATGCTACTAGAGAATGTGGTGAGTACTAACTAGATATGAGACTTTTGTAGATATTAGCAACTACATTTCTTGGCTAGTTATAATTAATTTTCATGTTTCAGGTGCGGGCACTCTCATAGGGGGTGGAGGAAGAAACCATGCTCCATGGAATTCTTACCACATTTTTGTACTAGTTTTGATTATATTAATAATTTTGTGATGAAGTTGGTGTGATTGTGATATCAGTTTTTGAGGGGGGAAAAATCCAATGACGTACCCTTTAATCTTAAAAAAAAAAAAAAAAAAAGGACTTTGTTAAACTCGCCCTTTTTTTTTCTTTTGTTAATTATTCTGTTGTTTTTGCTAAACTACCTAATAATATATATTTGTTCCCAGTTACCACTCCATGGACATTTTCAAAGGATTCTTCTAGACAAATAAATATTGTATATCATATTTTAATTTATGACCATTGCACATTGCATCAATTGCTAAATTCCAAAGGCAATAACAATGTATAGTTAATATAAAACCCTATAACTAATTCATTGGATTCATTAACAAATACTAGCCAATACTAATTAAATTCATAAGCTGGTTACTCCTGATCGAAAAATAAAATAAAAACCTCAAATTATTAAAAAAAATAACTTAAATAACACCAATTGTAAAAATAAAAGTGAAGATTCAAAAGAACGTGGAAAGAGATAATTAAACAAGTGGAAGATAAATGCTATCTCTTTAAACATTCAATGGATTTGTCAGGCACACCAATTCAATTCGTATGTTGCGGACTGTCAGGCACACCAATTCAATTCGTATTGCATGATTTTTTTTTTTTTTTTCACTGGAGTTTTGAATGTGATGAAAAATATGTTAATTAGGGTGAAATAATAAAATAAAATAAAAAGTAGTGAAATGTTAATTATTTTTACCTTATTTGAGAGTTTTCACAAAATAATGAGATTAAAGGAAATAAAAATATTAATATTGTTTAGAAGTTTTAAAATATTAGCGAGAGTTAATTAAAAAAATATTAAATTAACAATTATATTTAAGATATAAAATATTGCATTGAATATTATCAATGTTATATTTGTCTAATAATATATTTTATTTTTAACTCCTCTTTTCAATCCATTATCTATCTCCCAAATTGGAGGTTAAAGAAAAAAAATTTAGGAGATTAAAGAATTTAAAAAATTATCTTCCGTTAACCTTCTACTCTCGTTAAAATTGTATTTCCAAATGAAGTTAAATATTTACATCCTTTTACATTTTATCTTTTAACTCATATTAACCCACTCATATGCAGATATAAAATAAAATATAGATAAAGTTAAGGAAAAATTACAAAAATGGTATCTGTACTTTCAATTTTTTTTGTTCAATCAAATGTTTGAATAAAACTAATTATAATCAATGTGATGTTTTTTATTATTTTTCATTTGTTTGAATAAAGAGTAAGCAAAATGAGTTTCAGTATAATATTAAATAAGATGTTACGTCAGCAATTGCAAATCACTATTTCAAATGCTACTTGAATTCAAATATTTTCATAATATTCTTTTCATTTTCAAATTGTTTATTTCGTTTTTTCTTCTAATCACAATGATCTCATTATTCTCTTTTTCTTTTGATTTTAAATTATTAAAATTGATATAAAAGTATGTTATTTACTCCAAAAAAAGAGTTAAAGTGATGGTTAGTAAATTAAATAGAAATATTTTCATTTTTTTCATTCGTAATTATTGACATGACATCATATTTGACATTAAATTGAGACCTACTTTGTTTGCTTATTATTTAGGCAAGTGAAAAATGAACCAAAACACTACATTGATAATAACTATTTTTGTTCAAACACTTGATTGAATAAAAAAATTATTCGAATACTAAAATAGAAAAAAATTGAAAATACAAAACAAAAGTTATAATTATTCATAAAGTTAATTAATTTTACTTTGTTTGAAAATTTTTTTAAGAGATTAATGATATAAATTACTTAAAATCTTTTCATTCATTATTTATCTCCTAATTTGGGTTAAAATAAATAAATAAATAAATGTAACTTTTAATTTTAATTTACTTTCATTTATATTATAAAAAATTAAGTGATTAATCTCATTTACATATTATTATTTAATTTCCTCCATCTCATTGCCATTCCTAGCCCTAAGTTAAATCTTTCATCTAATTCACCATAAACGGAAACTGTTTTTTTTTTTTTACTATCATGGAGACCTGAAAAAAAGAAAAAAGGTGATGATAGGCTTTTGGTGGGCACATAATGCAAATATATATGGGCCCATTAGTAACGTTTGAAATAAAAGGGCAGCTTTAGATTTGGGCTGTGTCTGTGAAGCGTTGGAATGATGGTCTCCTTTTGTACCGTTCAAATTCCCATAATTCTGCAGTTCAAACGGAAAAAGCAAAGTCTTATAAAGGTTTTTGGTATTATTAGATGCTGTCCTTCTGAACAAGCTTTTGCTAATTAAACATTTCATAAGATTTGTGCTTAATAACATTAATAGGTTTCTACTTACTTTATAACAAAACTTCGATGGGGTAGAGGGGCATCTCCATTTTTCTAATGGAAGAATACATTTTCTTTTTGTTTTATTTTGAATATTATATTTTAAAAATTTTCATTATAATATGTTATAAAAAATAAAATCATTATATATATATATATATAGACGAGAGATCATAGAATGCCGAAAATTAAAATTTTCCACTAAATTACCATCGCTACAAGATAATTTCCAAGACTATCTCTACGTTGCAATTTTGGTCCGCCAAAAATTTGAACACCGTTTAGGGCCAATTTCGTAATTCGTGAGGCGTAAAGAGCCATTAATGCAACAACAAACAAAATTCAAATTGAAAAAAGAGCGGCCTGCGACTGGTATTTAATAAATCGCTTCACCTCCAAGTATTCAGCTTCTTTAGCTTTCTTTCTGTCTTTTCTTCATCAAATCTCAAAGCAAAGCAACTCTTTTTGGGTTTAATCGCCACGCATTGCAAAAACCTCTAAATTCAACCTCGTTTTTGCCCTTCATCAATGGACTAAATCAATCAAGTGCAATTCCTACTTTCAAATTTCAGTTTCAATCTCTAGAATCATAGCTTCATCACCATGTCAAGAGACGCATCCAGTTATACAAACATAGCTCCAAATGCTCATTCCAAGAATCCACAGCACTACCAAGAAGCAAACGAGAATGAAATCCAAAACTCTCTGAATTCACCTCACTTTCCACCTCCTAGAACACCACTCAACACCATTCCTGATCCTTCTCAGTGCCACGACTCCGATTTCGACACTCTTCGACCTTCAAGATTTTCAGCTAAGAAATTTGAGGCTGCCACACCTAGGCTTTCCACTCGACAAGGGAAACCGTATTCTGACCCAACTTCTGCCCACAGCACCCCGGCCAGAAGCGGCTCCAGAGCTTCACAAGCTGGATCAACGGGACCGTATCCTGTTGGTGTTGTGCCTAGAAATACGCATTCCGCTAAAGCTAAAGATGTGAGCTTTAATCATAGGCTTTCAAGGCGGATTTCCGTGGAAAATTTTGATTTTTCGTTGGAAGTTCCGCATTTTGAGTTCGATGAAGATCCCTCATTCTGGGCGGATCACAACGTACAGGTTTGTCCAATCACTCTGTTCTATTTAGATATTAGTGAATTTAATTCACAAAGTCACTCTTTTTGGAGATTTTTGTGCGCCTCAGGTTCTGATCAGAATTCGGCCACTTAGTAACGCGGAGAAAGTTTCCCAAGGGTATGGTCGGTGTTTGAAGCAGGAAAGCGCGCAGACATTAGTGTGGCTTGGTCACCCTGAGACTAGATTCACCTTTGATCACATTGCCTGCGAGACCATATCACAGGTGTTGTGTCATGAACGAAAGATTTTCTGTATAATGTGGCGCTATTACTGTTCCTAGATAGCCCAAGAGAGAGGCTGAATTAGGCATTGTAAACTTTCACGGTTGCTAGTGCAAAATGTATCGAGAAGGAATTGCTTGTTATCATCCAATCAAAACAAGAAGTAGAACCATAGGTTCAAAAACTATAATTCCTGTAAGATGGTAGTTGTCCTGTTAAATCTTATATGTGTCCTGTTGAATAAGGAGTACTGGGTACGTCATCGGTAGTTTACCTGATCTCAACATTAATGTTAATTTAATTTCTAAGCTCCTTTGTTAGTTTGGTCTTTTCATAATTAACAAAGGAAGAATCTATGCGGCTTATAGTTTCATTTTTTCCCTATGTTTTATTGATGCTATAGCTAAAGAGAACTTAAGTCGCCATTCTATTTAGTAATACCGGATGACCCTGCTAACTTCCTGAATTATTTCCCATACAACTGGCTCCTTTTCCCAAATTTTACTCTTAGCGCTAAAGAGAACTTAAGCAACAGTGCTTTTCTTATTTTGTTAAATTGATTTGATATAGGAAAAGCTATTCAAAGTTGTTGGACTGCCTATGGTGGAGAACTGCATGTCCGGATATAATAGTTGTATGTTTGCTTATGGCCAGGTATGGAATGTGTCTGCTTGTTCTGGTGGAGATTGTTATTTGGGTATCTCGTGATCTTCAAAATGTTGTGTTGCAGACAGGTAGTGGCAAAACATATACTATGATGGGCGAGATAAATCAGTTGGAAGGCAACCTCAGTGAAGATTGTGGGATCACCCCTCGCATATTTGAGTATTTGTTTTCAAGGATAAGAATGGTAGATAGTTCCACGGTTTTTCCTCCTTTTTTACTCAGAGGCTATTCACATTAGTTTGATGTTCTTTTTCTTTTTTGGCTACTCTTAAGTTATATAGGGGGAGGTTTATGTGAATTTAATGTATATTTTGTAGGAAGAAGAGAGTAGGAAAAATGAGAATCTGAGGTTTAGCTGCAAATGCTCTTTTCTGGAGATATACAATGAGCAAATAACAGATCTGTTAGAACCTTCATCGACCAATTTTTTGCAGGTAATTCAAATTTCTATTTTGTTTACTAGTTAAACTTTTGTATAAAAATTTTCATTCTATTGTTTCTAACACCATATATATACATATATATCTCTATCATAGCTTCGAGAAGATTTGAGGAATGGTGTATACGTTGAAAATCTTACGGAATATAATGTGAAGACTGTTAATGATGTCATCAAACTTCTGGCACAGGTGGGTAAAATTTGTGCTGTGTAGTCGTTTATTATGTATTACACAACCATCTTTGATTACTTCTATTTTCAAGCACATAGGGTGCTGCGAATAGGAAAATGGCAGCAACTAACATGAACAGTGAGAGCAGCCGTTCCCACAGTGTTTTCGCTTGTATCATTGAAAGCTGGTGGGAGAAAGATTCCATGACCCATTTCAGGTTTGCAAGGTTAAATTTAGTGGATTTGGCCGGTTCTGAAAGGTAAGTTCTCTCCATTTCACCGTCACCTTTTTACATTTTATTTTTCTTCAATGGTTGACCAAGTTGCTAATCAATTAGGCAGAAAAGCTCTGGTGCAGAAGGAGATCGGCTAAAAGAAGCAGCAAATATAAACAAATCTTTATCAACTTTAGGGTAATAAGATTACATGCCTACTTTTTAGATGGGTTGCTTTGAAAGCAATAAACAACAATGATTGCTTTATGTTTTCCTGTTGTGTAGTTTTTATTTTCTTTTGTGGAAATATTACATACAAAAAGTTACTCATCTAGTAACCACTTTTTGTTGAAGGATAACCAGTTAACATATACCATGTTGTGATAAATTACATATGGTCTAACAAGTAAATGGAAAACTATTCTGAATTTGATTAACTTTTAGTTAATAATAATCTGAAATTATTATCATGAGATTTTAAGAACATATCTTCGGGTGATAGGGAAACACTAACATGATACACCATGTGAGAATTTATGAGAGATAAAAAATGTATAAATTGTAAAGCTTTAACTGTGCGTGAGTTAAAGCTTCCAAATTTGAAAATTGTGAACATTAACTTTGCATGAGTAATTGCAGCTACCATCTCTCAGTTGGTAAAAATGTACAAATTTTAAAGCTTTTCCTGCGTCTTCAGTTGTTTTGTCCCATTGTAATTGATATTCCGTTTGTGCAATTAGTTATGCCATCAAATGCTTTTAAAAGACAAAGGGGGCCATTTATCATCTATGAGTGATCAAAAGAATATGGTATGCTGAATGTTGACAATATTGCATAAGCATTGATTAAGATGATAGGTTTGATAAGCATTTACTTCTTGCTTAATCTTCCTCCACTTTTTTTCTCATCGAGTATTTTCAAGTTAAACTTTATTTTACATGAAATTTCTGCTTTTAGGTTGGTGATAATGTCTTTGGTTGATTTAGCACATGGGAAACATAGACATGTTCCCTATAGAGATTCTCGGCTGACATTTCTACTTCAGGTTAAAAATATATTGTTCTATATAGTTTCCTTATATGTTATAAAATAATTTTGCTTCACCACAGAAACCTTATATTTTACATACTTGGATGCAGGATTCTCTAGGTGGAAACTCAAAGACAGCTATTATAGCAAATGTCAGCCCATCTATGTGGTCTGTTAAAGTCAATTTTCCTTTCACTTGGAATCCTTTACTATTTTTACTATTTATTTTCTTAAGATTAGAGTCCTGCCTTTTTTTTTTTTTCAGCTCAGCACATGAAACTTTAAGCACTTTGAAATTTGCCCAACGTGCGAAACTCATCCAAAATAATGTACTTAAACTTGAAATTGGTATGTGTTTCCATTTTTCATTGATAATTATCGCATATTTGATTTTTCTCTATTCATCTAGGCTAAAGTCAATGAAGATGCGTCAGGGGAAGTTAGTACTCTTCAGCGGCAAATCCAACAATTAAAGGTGAACATTGTAGCAGTATCCTAGCTTTTTATTGGAATCCTGATGGCCATTAGAACTGAAACATTTTCAATAATCATGCAGGAACAATTGTCTTTTCTAATGAAACATCAAAATCTCTCGACATCTTTATCCGGTTGTTTGCCAAAATTTGAAGAATCTATATTAGCTTGCTATCCAGAAATGTATAATTCCTCAAAAGAAGAAAGAGCAGATGATAACCATGATTTAACAACTATAGCATATAAGAAGGTAAGACCTCATTGAGTATTTGTTGTCTTAGGAAATCTATGCGGTATTTTTTGGCCAGAAGTCCTAATATATATTTCTCAGATGAAATTCATGGAAGCTACTTTAGTTGGTGCACTTAGGAGAGAAAAAATGGCAGAAGCAGCACTTCGGAAGTTAGAGGCTCAAATTGAGCATATGAACCAATTTGTACGTGTGCTTTATATTTTCCACACTTATAGAAGCTTTTCTTTTGTAGCCAAATTTATTACATGGCGCTCAGATTTATAGGAACAGAAGCAAAAATAGTTGGATGCAATGAATTGGATTAATTTACAGTAGAAAAATCACTTGCAGGGTTACCAACGGGAGGATGAGTTGAAGAGTACCAAAATGATGCTAAGATTTCGAGAAGAGAAAATTAAACATTTAGAGTTTTTAGTGGATGGTTCATTGCCTGTTGATCATTATCTCATGGAGGAAAACAAAGCTTTAAAGGAAGAAATTCTGATGCTTCAATCAAGAGTTGACAAAAATCCAGAATCAACACAAAATTTAATACTTCTTGAGCAACGTCAATTGTATGTATCATGGGTGTTATGCTGATTCTTTAGATGGATTCTCCTCATTCCTTTTTGGATATCCATGTCACTTCATTTGCAATCGTTTCAGGTTCCAGAATTTTTATGAGCAAGGAGAACGAGAAGCATTGTTAGGTGAAATCTCAGAATTACGTGAGCAGGTTACTGGATACTTTCTTCTCCATCTTCTTAATTTGGCTCCATGGAACCTATCAGGTGACTCAATATTTTTCTATATGATATGCAGCTCTTAGACATGCTAGAGAAAAAGCCTAAGTTTTCTTCTGGATATGAGAATCAGGTAGAATGTAATTTTCAATTATTTTTGAGATTCGTTACATGCTTTAAACTTTTACTTTGAGAGAGCAGGATAACGTGATTTTGGAAGAGTTGGCAGATTGCAGGAATATGAATTCCGAACTGATGAGGTATTACCTTAAAACATTTTGCTTATGATTGCAATATTGCAGTCTGTGCTGCAAGCTCCAACATACTTCCTCTGATCAAATATTCAGAACTAGAGGACTAACCACGGAAAATTCCCAATGATGCTTCTTTGTTGTCTTCTCAAACTCTCTTTGATAATATAAGAATTTTATCACTGTATCAGTATTTTGCACATTGCGGGAATGATGGGTTGTTGGCACATGAATAATTTTGGCCCTGGTATCCATACGTGAAAGATGTTTAGACAACCATTTCTTATTGATGTTTATGTAGTCAATGGGTTCTGTAATATCAGCCTATTGAGGCCTTTTCTATAGAATATTTTGGTATGAGGATCTCAACATTCTTTGCCAATAGTGATTGTCGTTTATACGTTCTTTTCCTTTTTCTCTTTGAATTCAGTTGTTTTTGCTGGCTTTCATTCTTTTGTTCCTTAATGCTTTAACAATCTGAAACAAACATTAATTGGCTGAAGTGTCAACAATGTTGTTCATGTCCCTTTTTGAATATTGTTTATGGTTTGTATCTGCAGAAACGTAGAAGAATTAAGTAGAGAACTTAAAAAATATTCAAGCTGCACTGGAGCTGGTTTTGACACTGTGAGGATATCTAACAAGCAACTAGAAGTGATAAATGGGATGATTTAGCCCTCATCAGTAGGTGGTTGATAATTTGGCATCCTTGCAGGTAACAGATTCTTCTTTCAAGGATCCTGAGGAAATTAGGAATACCGATAAATACTCATTGGTGAGTAACTCATATTAGTTTGTGCTTGCTGTTCAAATTATTTGATCTCCATTGTTTGTTACTGTGCATAATGTTACAGCTAGACTTGGAAATATTTAAGTGAAAGCGAATAACATATCATGGATAATATTTTTCCTTCACCTTGGTGGTTGCTTTATATTGGCATCCACTTTTACAGGTTGAAACTGTATCTACTGAATGCGAGTCTGAAGATGAGATTGCTTCTTATATGCACGCAGATGAGCTGGTTGTTGAGAACAATAATAATGATAATAATAATAATAATCAGATGATGCACAATGCCTCAGTTATTCAGTCCAGTGATGCTCAAAAAGAGTTGGCAGATGCAGGATTGTTAATTGAACCAATGGAATCTCAGCATACCCAGCTACTTAAAAAACTGCAACTTATGCAGAAGCAGAATAGCCAGTACGTGGAAATCTTAAATGAGAAGGACAGATTAGAAAAAGAATGCATGCTTCGCGTTGGAAGCAAGCATCCAGACTTACAAAATCTAGAAAAACAGAACAAAGGTCTAGGGATAGCAGGTATTGAAGATATCAAAAGCATGACATTGCAAGCCAAGTTGGAGAGGATGAATAAAGACCTTGAGCGGGCCAGATTACTTAATTGCCAATACCAAGAAGATCAGGTATCACAGTTATCTCACCAGCATCAAGTTGAATTAATCTGTGAGCAGGTCGAGCTAGAGACAACAAAAACAATTCTTCATTTACAGGAGGAGGTTACTGCCCTTCAATTAGAGCTTGACGAGAAATTATGTTGCATGACCCAAGAAAACATGAGGCTAAGAAACACCCTAGAGGTAAAAGAGGAAGAGATAAAGATGATCTGTGGGGAGTGGGAAAAGGCAACCTTTGAACTAACAAGTTTCCTTATAGAAGGCTCAAAATCCCTTGAAGATGCCTCTGGTCAGATTGAAAGTATTCTCTGTTCATTTCCTCAAGTGAATGTTTCGATTAGAGAACATATTGAGAGGGCTGCAAGGACTTGCATTGACAAGGAAGAATCAATTTTACGGCTAGAGAAAAGCTTGGAAGATGCCCAGAAGATGGTATTGGAAATGGAGCTGAAGTTAAATTCCTTGAAGGATGCAACACTTGCTTTGAAAGAATTTCCACAGTCAGATGATCATCAAAGCATAGAAGAGGCAATGATGTTAAACAAGAATATCAACGCGATAAAGATGCTAGAGAGTAAACTCAAATGCCAGGATCACATTATTGAATCAGAAAAAAGTGCCAATGCTGCATTCCTGGTGGTTAAATGGTTATCTGATTGTAAAAAAATGTTTCCAAGCAATGAAATTGGAAGAGATGTTCACATCTCAAAACTAGTTTCTCCCACTGAAATTGGCCGTCATGAGATTCTTGAGATTAAAGATGATGCAAATGCTTTGGCCGTGGCTCAAGTTGAGTTGGAAAGTTTAATTTTGGAGTCTGAAAATTCCATCAGTGCATCTTACACGGACATGGAGATGCATGTAGCAGCCCTCCAAACAGACATTTTTCAAGCTTCTACCACACATATGAAGTTGGTTCAGGAATTGGTGAATGAAATCCAAGAGCTGAGAAGTAAATTTAGGGAATTAAAAGAAAATAATATGGGATTTCAGCATTCTAATGCATCAGAATTACTTATTTATCAGAAGTTTGAGAACCAATCGCATGTTCTGCATTTAATAAGAGATGAACTTGCAAAGATGAATGACCGGCTCAAAATCATTGAAAATTCCACTAATGCAATTATAAATGCACATGGCCTATTAACTGATGAATATTTAGCAGAAGCGGATAGTTGGGGTGCTGATAATTCTTTGTCAGGTTATTCCACGTCAGGTTCTGATTTCTCAAATGAAAGTGGTATTTTGGGGGACCAATTGGATAGATTCTCATATACTTGTTGCTCTAAATTTTCTGGGAAGAATACTGAGGAGATGATGGGCCTTAAATTGCAAACAGGTTCGTCAATTGAATCTGGGTCAGAAAATTCAAAAAAGCTGCTGAAACAGTTCCATCATGATGAAGTTATGATAATCTGCCTCAGAAAGGAGCTGGAGATGGCATTTAATGCTTTCAACAAACTGTATATACATCTAACCACAATTCTCAGTGACAGTGATATTGTGGATATTCCTTGTACAGAAGGTATGTATTGTTGTAAACTATTTGATCAGTAAATAGTTATGATATTTGATATGTTACAATTGATCATAATCAGCTATTAAATTGCAGAGATGAGCAAAATGGCGCGATCATTTCGATGGGGAATGGACACTGCTGAAGCCTCCTGTCATAATGACAGTAAGGTACACATTGATCTTGAACAGCAAATTTCAGGCATATCATTTGGAGAAAGATAAGGTAAATCACTAACTTAAAACATTTGAAATGTTTTTGAATGTGTAGGTAGTTGCTGACAAAAAGGTTGATCATGCTAGTACTTTCTTAAGAAAATGTAAGGAAGCCCAAGCAACAATGAGAGAAGCTGATCATATGTTGAATGTGCTGCTGAAAGAAAATGAAAATGAGAAACAATTGCATGGCATTTGGAAGCAAACTACTGGCGAACTAATGGTGGAGAGATCTCGATTGCTTGAAGAAAATGAGCAGCTTAAGTCTATGATATATTTGAAAGAGGAAGAGAACAAATTGCTACTGGGTGAAATTTGTAATAGTCTTGCAGAAGTATCAAACTCCGTGTCTGCATTTGAAGGATGTTTTCTGCAAATGCAAAGAGATGTAGATGACCAATATAAGGTCGTATATTCAGATCTCTTATCTATGGGAAAAGAAATGGTCCTCATGTTTTGCAACTCAAGATCATCACTTGAAGATATTTTGTCTGAGATAATGAAGAATGAATTTGTCCTCTCTACGATGTACCAATGTATAGTAGCAAAGGTGATCCACAAAATTCCAAGTTTCATTTTACAATCTGGCGATCTACCATGCGAACAGAAAGAATGCCATATGGTAATGAATGCTTTGCAGAAAGTTCGCTCCAGTGGTATCATGATTGCCGATGAAAAGGCCATAGAGGCAGAGGAAGGGCTGTGTCCATCATATGGCAATTTGTTATATGAGAACCTGTCTCTTAAGAAAGAATTGGAAAGGAAAGACCTTTTATTGAAGGGTTTGCTTTTTGATTTTAGTTTGCTGCAAGAAGCAGCCTCTAGTAGAAAGGATATGAAAGATGAAACAGAAATGCTAATTTTGGTCTTGAGTGAAGTTCGACATGAGCTAGAGTTAAAAACCGGTCAGCTTGATAACCTGCTGGTTCAGCATAGAAAAGTTGAAGACCAACTCGTTGATACTAAAAATGCTATGTCAAAAGCAAACTCTGATATGGTGCATGCTACTGAAAAAATAGATTCTTTGTCAGGCCAAAATAATGAGTTAAGATTGGTTCTAAAAGATCTCTATCTCAAAAAATCTGAGGCTGAAGAACAATTGGAAGAACAAAAGGAGCTCGTCAGAAGCCTGGAAAAGGAAATTATTAACCTAAATTCTTCTGCTGAGAGAACATTACGCTCATCAGTTGAAAGCCTTGAGGAAGGCCTAAGAAAGGCTACAAGAGAGAGAGAGCAACTCTGTGAAGAAATTTCTTCTTTGAATGATAAGCTTCAAATGGCATATGCATTAGCTGATGAAAATGATGCTATTGCTGTTGAAGCTCGGCAGGTATGTACTTAACAATTCATTCCTTTGATATCAAGCACATGATTGCAAATAAATCATGGTTAATACTGAATTTATATTTTAATTTTTCTAGGAGTCAGAGGCAAGTAAAGTATACATTGAGCAGAAAGAAGAAGAGGTTAAGATTTTAGAACATTCTGTTGAGGAGCTTGAGTGTACCATTAATGTATTGGAGAAAAAGGTAAGTTTATTCATTTTTAGAAGTTCTTGTGGTGCTAATCACAAACAAATATAGGAGACTAACAGACTTTAGAAATTTAATCTATATTATATATGTAATATGCTAACTACTTGGAGTGGATTTTGTTAACCAGTGAATTACTAGTATGATTTTGGCTGCATTGGCAACATTGTTAATTATTTTCTCTAAAACAACTGAAATTCCATGTTCCCTCAATTAGGTGTATGAAATGGATGAGGAGGTAGAAAGACATCGATTGATTAGAGAATCATTAGAACTGGAACTTCGAGAGTTGAGACAGAGATTGTCCACAGTTGAAAACTTCACTGACATTGTTGATTCTGAAAACACAAATTCTGTGCAAAATGAAGATCTTGCATCAAGGTTTGGCACAATTCATATTAAACCATGGTTTCTTGATCACCTTGGACTTTAAAATTTTTTTTGATGCATACAATTGTACAGTAGACCGGAACTCGTTGTGGCGCGTAGTCAGATAAGACTTCTCAAGAGGGATATTACAGAAAAGGATAAACAGGTGGTCTTGACTTGCTTCTAATTTAAAGCTGTTTATTAAAATTTTCTTGGCTGCTACTGTATATATAACGAAAGTTTGTTCATGTTTTGAAGATCAAGCAATGCAAAGAGCACATCTCTGAACTCATATTGCATTCTGAAGCCCAGGCGATACAATACCAAGAAAAGGTAGTTTTCCATATGATAACCTGTTTGTGATGCCGTTAACTTATATGACATTATGAAATGGAAATCGATAATCTATGCCTTTCAGCACTGTCTCAAGAAGACCACTTGATAGGGCATTGGATACTGATGAATTGAGATTATATAATTCAAATTCCTGTTCTTAAAATCAGTATCTTGTCTTTTGGCAGATGGTGTTCAAAAAAAAAAATTTTTGATCCAAGGTTCAATTCAATTCATATTACACCTGAAACTGTTGCAAAATTGAAATCATATACATGAAATTCATCATTTCAGTGTTTAAAGGCAGATCTTGTACTGCTAAAGGTTTAGGAGAATCTTTTGTACTAATGAAGATTTTAAAGTTCCAATAAAAATTTAGATGTCCCTGATCATCATGGGAAATGTTTGACATGCCACTTTTCAGTGTGATAACTTCCTCGCAGGTTGAGTAGTGCAAGACTTTGGAAGTCGTGCTTCAGAAAGTTGAACAAATGTGATAACTTGCTATGCCAAATGCCTAAGCATATATTGGCTTGAAATTGTACTAAACTTGAAACCAAATATAAGAAACATCATCTAATAATATATTGCCATTATTTATATTACTGAAAGTTTTGGAGATTGTTTTGTGTTAATGAGAGAGTGATACTTCAAGATTACTTTAGATGTCTCTGTTCATTATGCTAAATGTTTTTAGATGACAGTTATAAAAGTTATAACTTCCACACTCTGTGAACAGTACAAGGCTTTGGAAGCCATGGTTCGTGAAGTTACAAAAAGTTCATCGAATCCAGCATCAACAGCAGCAACACTGGATAAAAGTGAGAAAAGCTCAGTGAGAACAAGAGGCTCAAGCTCACCATTTAGATGCATTTCAAATTTGGCTCAGCAGATGAATTTGGAGAAAGATCAGGAATTGTCAGTGGCAAGGCTTCGCATAGATGAGCTACAACAAGTGCTGGCTAGTCGGCAAAAGGAGGTTAAGTAGCTATTCTCACAGTTCGTTTTTCAGAAGTATTCAATTTGACAGAAAATGGGGTCTTAAACCCATTTAGCATACTAATCTAAATCCATAGATTTGTGATGGTAATAATTTATTTGATTGGTTAAGAAATGAAAACTTTTACTAGATAAGGGTAACAAAATCCACTTAGTATTTTAATAATGGCGTAATCTTGAAAATTTTCAAATTGTTTCATGAATTCAAATGATGTCAATCTTTTTCTAACCATCATTTGTGATCATTAAATGAAATCCTCATCATCTTTTGTCTGCTTTCTTGTGCGAGTACACAACACTTGCACAGAGTGGGGATGTCATGTTAAGATAAAGAAATACTCATATGTTCATCAGCTAACTATAACAAAGTTTGACTCAATTTATGCTGGATCAGGTATGTATGCTAAACACAAGACTGGCTGCAGCAGAAAGCATGACACATGATGTCATTCGTGATTTACTTGGTGTCAAAATCGACATGATTGACTATGCAGTAAGCTTTCAAGATATCAACTTTAAGATGTGAATTTCACAGCTGCATTACTCAATTTCATGCATCTTTTTTGTATGCATATTCTAGAACTTGATTGACCAGCACCAGGTTCAACAAATAGTGGAAGCAGCCTATCAGCAAACAGAAGAGTTCCGTGCAAAGGTAAGCATCACAAAAATTTTGTTGATTATTTGTTAGGTTGACTTGGAAAATCTAAATGCTATTATGTTAATCATTTTAGGAGCAAGAAATCCTGAACTTGAGGAGACAGATTAATGATCTCATTGATGAAAAAGAGAGGTTGGGCCCTTTCATCCACAATCTGAATCACATTAGTGATTTTTTACTTTCCATGTGTTGCAGTCACTTCAATATGAAAGTCCAGAAGATTGCTTATGAGTCTAAAAATACAACGAAAGTTTAAACAAGAGTAAAAATGGAATAAGATATGATGCTTCATTGAGTGTAATATCTAGTTGTAATGCACTCTTGTATGTCTCAAGTCTCAAATGATTTTGTGGCTGCAGTTGCATGTCCGAGATAAAAGAGAAAGCATCAGATATACTTGCCGCTCAGATGACCGTGGAGCAACTTCAGGAGCGAGGTCAGTTGCTTTCTGCGCAGAATGAAATGTTGAAGGTATGGATAGTCAATAGTCAAGATAACATTAAGTCCTGTAACTTCTAGGATTTTACTGAATAAAAGTAACTTTTAATTAAGTTCCATTCATGTTTTCTGCTACATTTTCCCTACAGATGGACAAAACCAAGCTACTAAGGAGAGTTGCAGACCTTGATGAGATGGTAAAAACTCTTCTCGGGATGAAAAGTGACCAACAGCAAATTCAACAGACATCAAAATTTAAGGTATGTGTCTCTGTTGCCGGAATTCCAATGTATGACTGCTTGTGTACGAGTTAAAGATTTCATGATATAACAGGAGTTTGGTCTGTTGAAAAATGGTGACGCTGACTTAACAAGGAGGCTAGCGCACTCTGAAAATCTTCTTTGTCGTGTAAATGAAGAACTTGCTCAGTATCGCAGATCTAATAGCAATCACCAACATGTCAAAACCAATGGACATGGCTAGGAATTAAAGCATAGGTAAGTCTACTAGGAATGGCATGTGCTGTATTTTTGGTATAATGGTCAAGTAATCTCATGGGTCAACTTTTGTCTATTGCATTAAGTCCACTTTCCGTCCTCAAAAAGATGGACCATTTATACTGAAAGAAAATACTCCTCTTACAGTTTGGCCGTGGAACTCTAAAGAAAGAAAATACGTCTCTTACAGTTTGGCAGTGGAACTCTAAATAAAAATATAAGTTAATCATTGGGATTTATGTACTAAAGTATTGTGGTTTACAGGATGGATCTCTATGTTCATTGTGCTGTCATGTCTTCAAGGAATGTGATCTCTTCTTGAGCATACATATAAAATTTTCACATTTGTATACCAGTGCATCTGCGAGGTAGCGTAGCAGAGCTGTAATACCGCATTATTGGATTTTATTCCAACAAAGAACTACCATCGAAATCTTCCTCTCGATTTGTTGAACATGCTCTGAGGATGTGCAGCAATGTATGATTTCAGAGGCAAATTCACGTTCACAGGGTTTTGAAATGAGTATTTTAATATTCTTGTTGAACTACCATCTGTATCTTCCTTCTGTTTTGTATTTGGTATTTTAAAAATCTTGTTCAGGCTTATTACAAATTAACTTCAATGGAAATGTAAGACCACGGAAATTCCGATTGAAATAGTTTTTATTGGCTGAAAAAGCATCAGCAGAGCAGCATCTATCACTCTAGGAAAGCTCCATTATCACCTTTGATCATACAAGCCATGTCTTAGTAGGGTAGTACAATCTCTGAATCAAATGTCAACTAAAATGCGACAATCATCATATTTCCCAAGGAGGGATTCAAGCTGCAAAGAGCAGTTTCTGACCACTTACGGAGTTTATTTTGAATGGGTTAACATTGCTAGAATCAGCAAAAATCGCATAGAAAAGGTGGAGCAACCATCAAAGAATGAGAACCCCATACTTATGCCCTGTAGAAATCATGACATCATTTCTAAGCTATAATTCTATTTCTTGTACTCAGGTTTTGATTGAAGACAATTCCATAACCCTTTAATGGCTGAAAATGGTTTGCTATTGAAAAGAAAACCACATGTACAATCCCTTTCCTATTTCCTCTGTTATTCTCTGCCCTATATTTTGTCACTAAACTCCACCAAACTATGTTGGATGATAGTTAATTGTAATTAGCAAGTCAAACGAATAGCAGCAACAGCTCAACTCCATCCAACACTGACTCAATTTACTGGATCATTGATCAACTATGAAGGCCTGCTACTCTGCCCCTTTTCTCTTCTGTTGTGAACTTCCATCTTGCCTTGATATGCTAATCCCTTCATCACGCAACTGATAAAGACAGTGTAGCATACAACAGTCAGTAGTCAATTTTACAGTCCAATTCAAAAGGAGATGGATAGGATTGATGATGGCAGACTAATTACACAAAGCTACATTTCAGTTTAGTGCCACAAACATACATTACCTTGAGATTCTCAGATTTTATAATTAGCCTCATGTACTGGTCACGTGCTGAAGGGTTTCGAACCATTGACTGGATCCTTGCAAGAGCTTTTTCAACTCCATCAGATTTCTGTTTGCGGCTAATCCTCAGAAACTCATATTCATCTGTTTTGTCAGTTTCTGGTGTCATATCTCTAGCCATTTCTATCTGGAAACCTCGCAAACCAGATCCTTTACGCCTCCAACGCAGTATTGCCTTCTCAAGAATACTAACAGACCAGATAAATTTTTTATATTGCTTACGTACTTTGCGTCCTCGCACATGAGCCTAAAAAGCAAAAACAGGTTGAATACATGTTTGCCTGCAATTCGGATTGATTTTGCTAATTTCAACAAAATGAAAAGTCAGATGAGAAATGAATAGCCTGCAAATTAATGGAATTCTGCCTCCTATTATCTGCTTATTGCAATCACCCTTGAAGATGAGAACAGCCGAGATTTCAATTCAACAGTTGACGTCAGATGGACCAGATAAGCATTCAATCATTAAGGTATTGTTTGAGATAAAACATGTGAGAAAAGAAAATAATTCAATTTTATTTATAGAATTCATTCAACTCAGCAATAAAATTCTTTTGTTTGGAATAAATCTTAAATTGATAGCATCACTAATAAATTTTTTAATGTTCTTATCAAATCATTTTTTTTAAATGAAAGAATTGAATTCTTTTAAATATGGTTTTTCCAAAAAAAAAAAATAAAAAAAAACCATTAAAATAGAATTCAATTCTTTTGAATTCTTTCAAAATGTGAGTTTCCAATCAGAGCCTCAAGGAAAAGAAAAGAATGAGGAAACAAAATGCAGCCTTGAATTGAGAAAGCACCATACATGCCTTGATACCTGAATTTTCACAATGCGATTGCGTATCTTCAAAAATTCTTTTCTTCCTTTCCAGCCTCGGTACTTTTGTTGTACCTTTACAGCTGCAGAATGCAGATAATCTTCAAAATGACTCCTCCTTTGATCTTTGTTCAAAGAACCAAGGGTAGCCAGGTCAAGTGAAACTTCAGAATTGTTGCCTCTCTTAGAAAATTGTTGGTGGTGGAAAGAATAAGACCGGTAAGCTGCTTGAATAAGAGCTGCTGCAATAGCCGATTTTCTGACAGCAGCAAGAGATCCTTTCAAGGAAATCTGATCATATACACCCCCGTTCAATGTAGTGGACACTTGGGCTACAATCTCGGAAGCCTTTTCTGCCGCAATGGTTGCAGCAACACTGTCCGACACATTTTCTGTGATATTTAAAGAAGAAAGGTGCCTAGTTAAAAATGCTTCAGCCAAGAATCCAGCTATCCCTTTATGTCCTTGACCGGATGCTATATCAGCAGCAATTCTTCCTCCAGGAAATGCTGGGGTTGGATCATCAACAGCAGTTGGATCCACACCCAATCTAACAAGTTCAATGACAGTTTCTTCTCTGGACAAAGAAAGCAGAAACATGAATAAGATGATACAATTCCCAATATAAGCTCAAATAAGAACTTCCAACATTTAGGCCAAAACAGAAAGTATGAACCTCAAAAAAGAATATAGCATAAAAGAAAATCCCCATGATAACATTGCAGCACTGGAAGGAGAAATACATAAGAAACACAGCAGACTCAGAATTATTTTTTCTAACAGTTAAGAAACAGTAAATTACTGCATCACAATTTAAGCACAACAGCCATCACACAAAAATAAATAAATAAACAAAAAAACAAACAAACAAAAACTTAAGAAATTGCATAACCTAAAACTAAAATAAAAAGAACTCAGCGTAAGAGCCTGACCTTCCAAAATACGATGCCCAGTGAAGTGCTGTTCTCCCCTGTGCATCCCTGAAATTGGGATTGTTACTGACAGCAACTATAAGGCCCATGGCCCATTCATAACCAAGACCAGCAGTCAAGTGTATAACTCCTTGACCATCACTGTCCAACACATCCGGTCCTTTACCTTCTTGATGAACTTTACAGACTAGCCACTCACAAAGCTTGTCCTTTAGCAAACATTGGATCAATTTATCCCTAGCATCTGTGCAATTGACTTGAGAGACCATATAATTCTCTCTATTGCCATTTCTTACTGAATATAACGTACTTCTTAGCTCACATTTGTTGCATCCCTCAATGGAGCAATCCAACAAATTCCTATCTGGGCCCAAATACAACAATTTTACCAGGCGCACTTGGAAGCGCAGTTCCTCATCTTGCACACTTCTGACAGACAGAGAAGCAATTCTTGATGGATTTTCACGATATTCAAATTCCCTTACCTCACTGCATGCTAACCTGTTACGACAAGTAACATAGAAAGGGACACGCCCAGTAGCGTGAAGAGGAGCTTGACATCTGATAACATAATCTGTCAGAACTTCAGCAGAGACTTCAATTTCACCAAACATACAACCCCATTTTGTTTTGCTGGAAAACTTCTTGCTTCCTAAAAATGTTCCAATGATTAGAACCTGAGAAAGAACAACCATTGAATATCAGTGTAGTTCGACTGTCAAAATTCTGCTAACAAATATCTTCATGAAACAAGGAAACAGTTAAAAAGTAGTTTACCTCCCTCACGCCAACCCTAAACCCAAAAAAGAAAAAAATCAGTGGCAAGTGCACAAACCTTTGTTTCAGCACCAGAATAAGCCCAGTCTGGTGAGAAATCACGAATACTAAATAGCTGTTCCTGAGAAAGAGAAGGACCCAACGATTCAATATCCAAATGCATATGGTGTGACAAACTGGACACTTCCTTGTCTTCATTATCAGCACCTAGTGTATTCCAATAATTTCCAGAGTCAGACGCCATCAAAGAATCATCACAATCTCCACCAATTTCTTTATCCATCCATCTCCCAAAACTGTCAAGTTTCTTTAGCTCCCCTAATTCATTAGTATTTGCAGTGCCGTCTTGGGGTTTGTTATCAGTTTGTGCAGGGGAAGCAGCTATTTGAGAGCCAGCATAGTCAAGAAACTCAAGAGGAACCAAATTAAAGTCCCGCTCCTGCAACCAAAACATCCTAGAAATCATCTCTCATTCATAGGAAAGCATTAACAAAAATATCTGTAAGACAAGGAGCAACAACGATTTAAGAATGTTAGGTTCAGTATATAATCAATGAAAAAAACCAACTAACAAATCCAAATGTTTTGGAAGATAAAACAACAGTAGAATGTGGAGGTTAGACCTGACTTAATCTCTGAGAAACTACGACTAGTGCTTGATCATCTACATCAGCACTCAATCTATCTGCAGTAGCCACAGTATCTGGAACATTACCATCTAATCCAGAATCCGTAGACTTATGAGTAATCAAGTCAGCTCCACTAGGTTGTCCAAGATAAAATCTCTGGTCCTGCACATGATAAGCAGCTCTGCTGATGCTGGGAATTTCAGTCCACACAGATGAAACAGTACTGTGATCAAATTTAGCTCCAAGAAACCATGATCCAGAAGGATTCCTTGATGACACAGGGAATCCTGAAAAGCAGCCAAGACCAAGGTGCCCATTCTAAGATCCAAAAGAACATTGTGGAAAACACATCAAACAAGAAGTGGCACACAAGCCTTTTGATATGCACTATGACATCAAAATTATGAAATAAATGATACTTATTGTTTACAATTTAAACTGTGAAACACAAGAGCCCAAAGAAAAAAACAAGTGAAGAAAAGGCCAGAACCAAAATGAACATAACGAAGCCAATTAAAAGAAACTATGACAGAAGTTGCTTAGTGATACATAAAATAGAAGAAAATATACTTTCTTTTTTTTCTGCTGGCTCAAACTTTACCATTTACCTCAATTAAAACTTTTATTTACAATGCAGATGAAAAACAAAAGTTATAAAGACAAAACCTTACACATTCAATAAATTTCAGAGATGTTGAATTGTTAACACCTGCAATGCACCTTACCTTCAACTTTAGTTGCAGGAAAAGAGCCATTATGTTGCATGGAACCATGTATAGATTCAGTAGAAGCTCCTACATCATCTCGAGAATCAACATCATCAAACTCTGAAGATAACTTTTGCCCATTCCAATCAGTTCTGTTCAGACTTGATGCATAAGATGTCTCAGCTGTAAAAGCAGGTGATACTGTCTGCAAAAACGAAGGAGCAGAAATGGGTTGATGGTTTTCAACCTGAGCAACAGGATCTGCTAGTAAACGAGATACACCACACCTGTAACCCTACATCACCGAAAAAATTAACTATGCAAGGCACATTGATGCACATTATAGTAAGAGTTCTGGTGAATTCAAGTTATTCATTCCAGCTCTGATATGCACAGTAAACAGAACAAAGGAAAGAAGCTATAATAAATTATTTTTTATCATTCATGATATCAGAGCTTTCACTTGAAAGTCCTAAATCACATCATCACCAGATCTTCATACACAAATGCATACAATGCATGTATATAGACAAATGTAGAGAAATGAAAATCAGTGCAAAGACATACCTCCTTTACTTCTCGGTAGTGCACAAGAACAATATGTTCTAATTTCCTGAAAACAGGAAAAAAAAACCACAAAAAAGTTATTAAACAAAAATAAGATGCGAATAAGAACATTCTACCCCTAAATAAACAATACCAAGAATATTTCAGGCTATCAAATATGGAAAGTTAAATATTACAAATAGCATGGCGATAAGCAGTTTTGAAGTAAAATTTAAGATTTAAACTCAGCAACTCAAAACAGTGTCACTCACCCATCAAGCATCCAGTAACATCGTCGCTGAAAGTTACCATTGTCCTCCCCATGGGCATAATAACAATGAAGAACGTCCACACTACTAGCCTGCAAAACCAATAGAGAATTAAATAAATTAAACAGCTTAAGGCAGCTTATAATAACCAAACCAACTAAGCAGCTTCATCCACAGTGAAGGAAATACTAAAGCATCAAAAAATTAAATAAGAAAGTCAACACAATGTTTTTCCAAGTAGACATTTGCAACTGAGCTCGATAAGGAACACCCTCATCTACAGGTATCTTAGCCCTATACAGAAACAAACTCCAAGAAAGTAATCACCATTATGCCCTTGCCATGAAAGAGGTAAGCCTTCTCAAGATAAGAATGTATACTGCATAGAAAATGATTAATATAGCATAAATCAACTATCATCAATCTTTTTGTCCTTTTTCTTAATGAAATTTTGATAAACCCTATAAAAATGCAACTCAAGTCAACTTACAAAAAGCCTCAATCTCATTCAACCAAAATCAACCTTTACATCGTCAAAGTTAATCATCCATTTTGCCAGTTAACGATTATTATTTCTATTACTATGAAATGAACATTAATGCTAACAACTTCTTGTGTGTTTATTCAGAAAGGAAGAAAGGGGGAAAAAAGGACAGTTAACTTCCGTTACTTTCGGAATAGATACATTTATTTCTACAGTCCCTACACATGGCATTGGCCTGTTACTAATATCAGAGTCAGTTGAAACAAAATGTGCTTACGCACATGATATTTGCTGTTATACATAATTGGCACTTTTTAAGAAATAATATTTTAATATTGTTTAGTAAACATTTAATGGAAATCATGGTTCTTGGAGAATGCTGGAATATCTTAATATTTAATAAGTTAAGTGGTTGCAAAACACGATCAATCATGCTCACAAGAATTCTTAGCATGTACTATTGCTTGAACAAACAGGCAGCAGAAAGAACAAAAATTTTTTAGTATGTTCACACCACCATTTTAGAATCAGGGACAGAAAGAACAAAATATCAACAGTAATACAATATAATGAACCTAGAGATACATGTTCACGCTATGGAAAATAACACCCAGAAGACTGCACCAGTTAGGACTGCCCAAAAAAATAGGCGAACTTACAAATAATAAATTGAACTGCACACCTTCAACTTTTCATGAGCTTCTCTAACAGTTTTTCCATCATTTTTCTTCCTCCAACAGTGGCCATCTTTACGAAAATATCGAAGAGCTTTTCGATCAAACAGGAATAAAGAACCAGCTGAAAAACAAATATATTTTAGTCGCTGTTTGCACGTGGCAAAAGGGAAAGTTGAATCTCCACCGCTACAAGAGAAAAGGTAATCAACTAGTGAAGTTTGATCAGAAGTTACAGACGTACAATTAAGAGTAAGAGTTAGCAACACTTACTCATGACTGGTCTATCAATATGTTAATTGAGATATATCAAAAAAAATAAAATAAAATAATTGAGAGATTTCTAGAGCATGCCACCTATTTCAAGGCACCCTAAAAGTGCTAATTCCAAATGAAGATAGTATGTGTAAGAATATGCTTATCACACAACAACAAGAAAAAGTGATTTTCTTTTTGAATTTTGCTTAGCAACAATGCTTTGGGCACAAGAGAGCGCCCAATAGTAATAACTGAATGCTAGCCCAAGTGGCTGAATGTCCATGTAGAGAATTGCTCCATAGCAGCATGGGTAATAATGCATCCCAATTCTTTCTATCTAATCCTCAACACTGTAATCTCCTAACTTTCCCACTCAATAAATTTTTTTGATCAAAAGATAATGTATCTCGACTCCTCAGTTAGCAAACTGAATCTACTGAATAATGTGGAATCCAATCTATTTCATACTCTCGACTCCTCAGTTAGCAAACTGAATCTACTGAATAATGTGGAATCCAATCTATTTGACATTCAACTAAGTGTTGGAAACAAACTTCAGAGCCTAAAACCTACAGCAAGAGAATGTAATGCACATCTAAATGGTGGCTGCAAATAACATCATGCAAACATGTTTATCAACAATGTTTAAATCAGTAATAGTCATACAAAACTATATTCCAGAACAACCAAAAAAACTGTAACTGAGTAAGAAGTAAATTAAAACCTGAAGGTTTAACAGGCGGCTCTGGAGTCAACTTAAACCTCTGGTAGTTGCAAAGTATTTCTAAAATCTCAGTCGGCCGAAGCCAACGGTATTTAGCTTCCTCTAATATCTGCTCTAAGTCTGCAAAATTTCAAGAAATGCACAGATAGGTAAGGATGCCAAAGATCAAAAGCTCAGTAACTTACAGCCATGAAGGAATTCATCATATCATATCAAACAAAAGGAAGTGAAATAAATAATGATGAGCAATGCAAAACTAGCATATGGTTAATGGTTACATGTTCCAAAGCTAGAGATATATTAAATTTCTTTTACAAACACAGAAAAATTGTGGCCTGGCAAAAATCAACCAAGCAAGTAGATAACAATTTAAATTATAGAATCCTAAAGTATATAAAATACAATGAAGAGGAGCTTTTACAAATTAAAGAATAACAATTCAATATTGACACAGAAAAAGAGCCCTTTTGTCGTGAACGATCAAATAATGAGTAGTCTTTATGGCCGAGTTGGTGCACGCAAATGGCCATGAAAAATTTGGGCTCGTAAGAGATATAATCTGTGACATTGGGTTCAGATTCTAGACTATACGCTCGTGCAAAAAGTCGAAGAGGGAAAAAACGACAGTAGGGTATAAGAGAAACAGAACATATCCAACAAACTGTGAGGCTAAAAAAGCAGAGGTGTAAAACAAAAGAAAAAGAGGAGGGAACTAACCAAGTAGTTGATTGGGAAGGTATCTTCTATTCTCAGCCATTTGCATAGACCCTAAATTTCATGCGCGAATTTCCGATCACAACACCATTAAAAAGAAAAAAAACCTACAAAAAGAGCAAAAGCAGAACTGCCACAGCTGGAATGAGATTTAATTAGAGAAGAACAGCAATGCAATATTTCGATGATAAAAAACCCTAATACCCAAACATTCTATAAGTTTGTAATTGGCATCAAACCTTGAAACAATGAATGGGAAAGGAAAAGAGCGTGTGAAATCCACCGAATTATTCAAAAACCCAAAAGAAGCTTTTTGTTATGTAATTAAAAGTCAATGTCTGACGGGTTTGTGTCCACACTGCTATATATATATATATATATATATATATATATATATATTAAATTTTATATAATATTAAATTCTTTAACTTTTATATATATTATACAAATTTCAATATTATTTATAATGGATTATTTAAATAAAATAATATTAAATATAATAAAAATATGATTATATATATATCAAATTATATATATATATATATTTTATTATTCAATTTAATTTAATTTTATTCAATTTAGATAAAAAAATATTCAGAATCATCCCTAATTATATTATTAATTTAATTTGATTTTAATTAGAATTTTTAATCATTTTTTATTTGATTTTTGAATTCAAATTGATTTATCTAAATCCATACTCATAGCAGCAAGTAAAACAAAATTCTTTTTTTTTTATAAAAATCAATTCCAATAAAATTAAAAAAAAATATTTGATTGTATCACTGCAACCATTAGATTCTTTGGCATCAAGACAAATTTATAATTTGAAAAATTATTTAATAATTATATTAAATACTTAAAATTAAATTTTTTATTTTTAAAAATTATTTAATAATAATTTATTATTAATGAATAATTTTTTAAAATTTTAAATATATTTGATAATATTTTTTATTAAATATTTAATTTTAAAAAATTCGCTATTTTGATATATTTTACTAATATACTTTCCAATACAATTATCCCTCCAAATTTGAGAAATCCAAATCCTGGATAATAGAAATGGACTCCTTCTTTATATATCTGGGTTCCTGAAACGGTGTAGTTTGAAAAACGGAAAACTTTGTTGTGCTGCTAAAATCGCAGATCTGATTGGTAAAACAGCAGAGCAGGTAACAAGAATTAGGAACGATGGACATAATCTCGCAATTACAAGAGCAAGTAGATGCAATTGCTTCACTCGCGTTTAATACGATTGGGACGCTGCAAAGAGATGCACCTGCAGTTCGTCTGTCTCCAAATTACCCAGAGCCACCAACTAACCCTACCGAAGATTTTGCAGAGCAACCCAAATTAATGAGTGCTGATCTTGTCAAGGCTTCTAAGCAGGTGCTGCCAAATAGTTTTCTTTTCCCCTTTTTATGAAGCAGGTTCATTTTTGCTAATTTTGTTATCAAAAGAAATTATAAGATACTTTTGATTGACTATTTGGCTAGCCTGATATGGATTACTATTCTATTAGTGCTTTTGAGAAAGCTTTACTATATAATAACAAAAATATATTTAGATTTATGGTCTCACAGTCTTGAATAATAACAATCTCAGGCAATTGGCAATTTCAATTGTCTTAAGGAAGCAAATGTGTAAAATTGGCACAAATATATTTGGATTTATGGTGTGATCCTTTTGAATTGGGAGGACTTGGACTTGTTACCTTTTGCTCTGCTATTGGAACCACAGAATTTCTAGTTCCAGCCACCTGCATTCATAGTGCTGTTAGCTTCTGTATGTTATCCATGAATCTTATTGGTATGCAGTCCAACCACAATCAATTAACTGATGGATGTTCCTTGTATAGTTTGATGCTTTGGTGGCAGCGCTTCCATTGGCCGAGGGAGGTGAAGAAGCTCAACTCAAAAGGATCACACAACTGCAGGTATGGAGTCAAGGCTTTGTGTAACCTAAAATTCCAGTTGTCTTTTTAATGGTTTATCTTTTGGTTTATGGCCCAGGAAGAAAATGATGCAGTAGGCCTAGAACTGCAGTGGCAACTGGAAGCTGCAGGTAAATTGTTCAAGGATTGTTATATTTGTCTCACTATTTGGATAGCTTAATATGGATCTCATATCAAATTTCCCTCTTAACAGTACAGAAAGTAAATAGACAGGAAAATAAAAAACATCTCATCAGACTCCAGGAGTTAGAACCTATATGCACACTTGCATTCACATGCCAAGTGTGAATGCATGGTAGAGAGAGAACTGTAAGAACATCTGCTTAGCTGAGAGAGAGAGGAAGAAAAGAGAGGGCAGCTTTTACTTTCTGCATGCTCTTTGAGATTGTCTATGACTGAAGAACCAAATCATATATCTTTGGAAATTGATATTCACATAGGCTGATGTGATATATAACGCTATAACTGATAATATATATTACAAAATATAATGGCTTCCAGGATTCAAATGTGCAGACTTGTCTTTTCTTAGTGTCTTTTACATTTTCTTTTTTACTTATGTTCATTATTATATGCGGTAGTTGTTTTTAATACTACTTTTAGAGGAGATCTGCTATCAATCTTAATGACTTTTTGGTTGGTCTAGAGAAAGAATTGAAGCAGGTTCAGGAACTGTTTAGCCAAGCAACAGACAATTGCTTAAACTTGAAGAAGTCAGATTGACATTGATGATGATGCACTGCATTTTTCATCGTGAAGGATGGGAAAGCAAAAATTTGTTTTGAGTATTTTCTTTTCACCCTTTGTTAGGAAAATTCCTTCATAGATGCTGTCGGCTGGCAGGTGCGCTAATTATATTTTCTTGTGCATAAAATAGAATTTGTACAATAGAATCTACATGTTAGACCACCCATTATGGATATATGATTTGTATGTTCACTTTTGTTAGTAGACAAGTTCAAAGATGTGAAACTTTTCACAACTGGCTACGTTATCTCCAGCTTTCCCTTGGTTCCCAGTATTATCTCAATCATATTTATAAGCTCCAACACCTTGTTGTAATAGGCCATATTGTTTCTGCTCCTAGATTTGCGCAACAACTTTCAAGGAGGAAATAGAAGCTACATGATTAGTACTATTGGGCAGTGAAAGATTTAGGAGCATTTATTTTTCTTTTTTGGAGTTCTTTTATTTCTGAGTTTGTAAAAAGTGCATAATATATGTTTGATTAGTATAATAGTTCATTTTAAAACAGGAATTGGTAGCAAGTTGGCTATCTAATAATTTCACTTCAAAAACGGATGCATTTTGTTATTTTTCATCAACATGTTCTATTTTATAAGTAAAAAGATAAATATAATTTGATGTTTTATGTTAAAACTGACATAGTGTTTGTTTAATATTATTTTTGTTTAATAATAATAATAATAATTTATATTTTTTAAATTTATTATCATTATTTATGTTTAATATATTATTCAAAATTTTTTTGATGAAATCATTATTTTATTTGTAATTGATATTTAATATATGTATTATATAAAAGCTTAATTTATAAATTATTTAACAAATACTTAATAGATGGTTATACATAATTAACTTCCAAAATTTTGAATGCAAAATATATATATTTATTTGTTTAAAATTTATGTCTATAAATTATTCAAAAAATATGCATGTTTTATTTTTTATCAATATATTCTACTTTTATAAATAAAAAAAATAGATGTGTTCTTGACTTAATTTTTAATATAAATTTATCAAATAATAATAAATCAAGTATTATTAATTATTTAAATTTTATTACCATTACTTATGTTTAACATATTATTTAATTTTTAAATGAAATTATTATTATATTTATAATTAATGTTTTAATGTATGTATTATAAAAAGTTTAATTTATTATTTTTTAAAAAATACTTAATAGATAGTTATAGATTTACTTTAAAATCTAAAATATGAAATATATTTATTTTTATATAAAATTTATGTCTATATTTATAATTATATTTGAAATAGCAATTAATAACAATAATTTTACTAAACACGTAATACTACTCAACTATCAACAATTAATAACGGTAACATAGCAATATGTAAATCAACCATACCCTTAACTTTTGTCTCCTTCTTTCACTCTTTTACACTCTGTTTGACAAAATAAAGTATGGTAAGGTAAAATTAATAATTTAACTTTATCTTGTTTGGGCAAAAAATAAGGTAAAGTATGATTTTTAGTTTACTTTAATTAGTTAGAAAGTAAAGTTTAATGAAAGTTTCATATTAAAATTACTAAAATATCTTTTAGATATAGATTTTTAAGGTTTTAAGAAAATGACTAAATAAGAATTATAAAAACCAAACAAGGATGATACGAGCCAAAATAGTTAAAATTAAATAAAAAAATTAACCCCTCTAGACCTATTAAATTGGTGGGTTGAGAAAATTAAGGTTTTGAAAGATTTTTTAACCTTTTTAAAATCTTATCCTACTATGAAAATTAGTTTTTTAAAAAGTGTGAAAAGTTTTTTAACTTTACAAAAACCTACCAACCCTTTTAAAACCCCAATCCAAATAAGAGGTTAAGCCAAAATGATAAATTGAAAATAAATATTAATTGAAGTATTACTTCAATTATCTCAATGGTTTCCATTCCTAGCAGTTTTTTTTTTCTTTGACCTTTTTTTTTGGTTTGCTACCCATGCACTTGCATTGTGACTTGCAAGCGCTTGAGTTCAAAGGATTAAGTTGAATTTTGTTGGGTGATCATAAGTTAATTAAAACAAGACGTTGATTCGAGCATCGTGCAGATGTTTATTGATTTTATTTGTTTCAATTTATGTACAAATTTTCACATCAATTTTTATATTCCATTACTTTTGAAATATTTTTATCATTTAATTTTATAATACAAATTAATCAATTTAATTTTGTTAATTAATTATAATAACAAAAAATCAGTAAGACTAATATTTTTTTAATTCAATCTTGCTATATCATAATATATTTCTTACAAGGCTATTATGTATTTTAAAACATGGTTTATATCATATACTTGATATTTATTATTACTTAGGTGTCACAGTATTAGAATTACAACTTTAATGATGTATTAAGCAAATAACTACATTTTCTCTTTACTTTCTCTTTGTTTTAGTTACAAATCTAATAATTCTATCTATTTAGCATTGTCCTATCATGTGCATTCAATGAACCAGCAATCATCAAAGCTTTTAAAGGAGATTCTTCCTAAACTGATGCTCGTGTTCTACCAACAGACACTATCAGGCTCTACAAAACACAATGAATATCAACAGTCTCTTGATTAAAACCACGGAATAATTTCTGTTGAAGTTCATAAGAAAATGCAGATTATAGGTCCAAAAGAGACTCGTGAAACTTTCGCAAAAGGGCATGCATGTAATGAATTCAAAATGGACACAATGTAAACTAAAGGTAAGCTTCAAAATTTGAACTCAATGAGACTTTTGGCCTTTTACATGTAAGCCTATGCAATGTTGCCAAATAGATGATGCTCTGATACATTTGCAATGACGAAACTACTATCTCCTTTTTTTTCCACCCTTCCCGGACTTAGATGGTCCAGCACCTGATGTGGATGCAGGTTCCTGCTTCTTGGTCCTTCCCGGATGCCTAGGCACCAACTCTGCAACATGGAGCATTAGCTGTTTTCCTGCAATTTAAGAAGAGCATCAGTTAAGTGCACAGAGATGGAGAGTTTTTCTGCTATGCGAAAAAAACAGCAGCCTTATGCAGCTTTTGTTAATGCTAAATTGCCATTCATTTAAATATGAATGCCAGAAAACTTGCATTTACTCCCTTTCCCTTTCAGCTTTTATTAGTGTTCCATTGATGCAATAAAACTTGGCATCTTATTCCTTTCCCTGTCCGTTTTCCTTCAAAGTGGAAAAAGAATGCCCACAACACAGGAATTGTTTGGAACAAGGTTTCTTAAATGGAAGAGAAAACTTCACATTACATCCTTCAATTGAAACTACCATTATGTCACAAATGAAATGCCATTACCATTCCCAAGTCCCAATCATAAGCATTTTATGAGAAATTATGCTTAACAATGCTGGTTTTCAACTACAGGAAAAATAAAGCAGAAAATAGCAGCAAAAATTCCCTAAGCTCAGTTTTATCAAATATGAAGATGATGAAGAATAAATACATATAATGCTGAGATATGGACATCCGGCCTATGCACTTGGTGGTTGATAAAATGGTATGAATAACAAAACACATCACTGTACATTTATCAAACAAAAGCTCCAATATAGTAATGCTCCCGATGACTTCTCAGGCAGATCTAGTGCACTAGTTTTAAGTGCTTAGTAACTGCCAAATTATCGACAAGATTGACACTGGCACTCAACATACAATAAACCCTGTTCTGTTTTGAGGGTAGCGGTAGGTTAATGTTAAAAACCTTTACAACTAGGGAACAATGTTAAGGAAGTATACTCACTAGTAGGAATGGCCGGATTGTACAAAGTCCCATCTTCCCTCTTCAGCAATACCCTCACCCTTCCTATCTGCATGAAATCGCGTGGATATGCCTTGTCGACCTGCAATGACAAAAGAATTACAGCGAATCATGTAAAATAGAAAACAGCCTGTAGTAGCAAGACGGCTGAAGCAAAAGATTTAAACCTCAATAGCAAAAGGAAGTTTGAGATGGCTGCAGCAATCACCGATCTCAACACAAGTAGGATTTTCGCAAGCTTTGGCGGCACTGATTCGCCTGCCCTCAGCTATGGTCTTCTTGGAATTTATATAAACGGGATACAGCACAACCCATTTCTTGATATTGGCGACACTTCCATCCATCATGTCTACTATTGAGTTCCTACAAGAGTTAAAATTATTTATAGATGTCTCAAACAAAAATCTCCTACACGCAATCACTAATTTACAAAAGCTTACAAAACGTTAAAAAAAAAGCAACAATTTTAGGCGAGATCTGATCTGATACTAGTAATTTGCGATAAAGCAACAAGGGGAGATATGATAGTTCAGTGTATATGATCGGGGGGAGGGGGGGGGATCAGAACAACACTACAGCAGATATCGTCTAAACCCTAAATAACAGTGAAAAATGATTATACCATCGAATTTCACGGTACAAGGATAGGTGGTGGAGAACAAGTAGACTCACCGGAGTATTTCACGATGAAGGTGGCGGCGTCCGTCAACGCCTTTTGAGACCCCTCCCCTTATTTAAACGACTACAGGTAGTTGTAGTTTTATTAGTTGCTATGGTATCGTCTAATCGTGCCATGCGTGTTGATGATATAGGACAGGAGTAAGTGGCTAGCTGGAAACGGTGCGTTTAGACTTACCGCTACCAGGAAGCGAAAAGCTGAAAATCGCAAGAGAACAAAACTTTTTCTGCGATTGAATTTGCGAACCGCTCCAGTTTTGAGTAGGAGAAAATGAAACAGCACGAGACGTGCTTAGGATGCCTTCAACGGCGAATCAAGTCCGATTTCTCGGATCAGCTTCTCTTTTCTTATGGCATATGCGATTCTGCTCTGCCCTTCGGCTCTTCTGCTGTCGTCCAGGTTCTCTCTTCTGTCTCTCTATAAATATGGTATATTTTCATTGGATTTAAGATCTTCATGTAAATGCATGTCTGAAATGGAGCAGTTGCCAATTTGTGGAGAGGCATCAACTTCGGAGTTTCAGTTCATATTAGAGCAGTTTCCCAGCCATCAACACCATTGCTTGACCACATATGTGTATGATTTCTTTCTTCTCTTTCTTACTATATTATTCTTTCCAATTGCAAACAAGTAGTGATACCTAACAAAGAAGATCCTACTAATGATTTGTGATCGTACCTGCTTTTCTTTATTTCTATGAGTATGTATTAGGTGTGTGTTAGTGCAGATTGTGTGCTACTGTTTGATTTACAATTTGGACTTGCTACAGTTTTGTTTTAAGTATTTGAAATTAGTATCCATTTATAAAGATTACCTTGTAATTATGCAATATCAAGTGTATAGGCATAATAATATGAATGAAGGTTAGCTTTTCTGAAAATCAGTATGCTATTTTATGTGATCTTGAGTTGCCTGTTGCTATCTCTATTGAAAGGAAAACCTGAATTCAAATGAATGTATGCCTTCTTTTTGGCAGTGATGAAAATATTATACAAAATGTTGAAGATGGTAAAACTCATGTGTCTTTGTCTGAAGTAAGCCAAGATCCTGATGAGGTCACTGATTCAATTGCTAGGACAAGTACATCAGCATCTTCATTAGGCCATTCTTCTTATTGGCTGAACAGTAGTAGAGAAGCATCTGTAAATTCTACGGAATCTCGAAGTTCTACCTGTACTCATTATAGTAGGTTTTCATGCCACCTTATGGAAAGTGCATTGGCCCCAGTTGCTCATATAGATATTTGTTCCTACACTGCCATTGAAAAGCTTGCTTCTGACTTTTCTTCTGGGTGTCTGGAACGTCATGTATTGTGCTCACTTAATCTCCTGATCGAAGGGAAAGCTACAGGGAGAGATAGTATAAATTTTCTTCGTCTACTTGGGATACCATCATTTGATGAGAGTAGCATACCTGGCTGCCTGAGGCATCCAAATATAGCTCCTATTCTTGGGTACCTGAAAACATCTGGGTATATATATTCAGTGCGTCCGAAAACTCCATACACCTTGGAAAATATTCTGCATTATTCCCCTAACGTCTTAAAATCTGAGTGGTGTATAATGTTTTTGGTGTATCAGCTTCTGTCTGCCCTTGCTTGCTTACATGCTTTAGGGGTTTCCCATGGAAATATAAATCCATCTAATGTAATGCTAACCGATTTATGCTGGTCTTGGCTACACATTTATGATAAGCCAAAATCAAGGTTTCATTTAAGTATAGAAGAAGGTGAAAGCAACCATCCTGCTGCCTCTGCAAAAATGTGCCACTGTTTGGATGGCTGCTCTTCTCAAGGACTATATGGGGATTTCAAGATTTCCTCATCCATGGATTGGCATTCACAATTTGATCTTTGGTGGAAAGGAGAACTGAGTAATTTCGAGTATCTGCTTGTCTTAAACAGGTTGGCTGGGAGAAGATGGGGAGATCATACATTTCATACCGTGATGCCTTGGGTAATAGACTTTAGCACAAAACCTAATGAGAATTCTGATTTAGGATGGCGGGACTTGAGCAAAAGTAAATGGCGGCTGGCAAAAGGTGATGAACAGTTGGACTTCACCTATTCAACCTCTGAAATACCACATCATGTGTCTGATGAATGCCTTTCTGAGTTAGCTGTCTGCAGTTACAAAGCTAGGAGGTTGCCATTGAGTGTTCTGCGTATGGCTGTTCGTTCAGTCTATGAACCTAATGAATATCCCTCTAGTATGTTAAGACTGTATCAGTGGACGCCTGATGAGTGCATCCCAGAATTCTACTGTGATCCACAAATTTTTTATTCTTTGCACTCTGGCATGACCAGTCTGGCAGTACCTTCATGGGCAGGTAATCCGGAGGAATTCATTAAACTGCATCGAGATGCTTTAGAAAGTGAACGAGTCTCATGCCAAATTCATCATTGGATTGACATTACCTTTGGCTACAAAATGTCTGGGCAGGCAGCTGTGGCTGCCAAAAATGTTATGCTGCCTTTATCAGAGCCCACAAAGCCAAGGTCGATGGGACGTCGTCAGCTCTTTACTCGACCACATCCTGGACGTCTTGGTTCTATGAGGAAGAAAATCAGTTGCACCAATACATCTCCCATAAATAGAAATTTGTCAAATAGAGTGGAGAGTGAGACACCTCTTCTTTTTGAAACTGCTTATTTACAAGAACTGGAGGAAACTTCTGCATTTTCAGAACATGCTGCTCATTTGAGTCCCAAGTATTGCTTTGATCAAGAAAACCTTTTGGTGGATAGGTTCTCTGCTGATGAATCAGCAGCAGAAAGTGTTGAGAAAAGAATATGCAAGCCACTTGAAATTAGTAAAAACTACACATTTCCATTTGAGATTAATTTGAGTTATCTTCTTGAGCATATTGAGGTGGAGGTTGAAGGTTCCATGGGATATCAAGAATTATTACTGTGGAGGCTGCAATCATTGCATTCAGGGAATGTTTCTGAAGATTTAGCAAAGGATATGTTTTCAATTGGCTGTGTTTGGGCTGAACTTTATTTGAAGAAGCCTCTCTTCAATTCAGCCTCATTAGCTACATATATTGAAAGTGGCGCTTTACCTGAATCAATGCAGGAACTTCCTCCTCATGCTAAAGTTTTAATTGAAGCCTGCGTCCAGAAGGATTGGAGACGGTATTATTTTTCAATTTTTGTTTATAATATTGTGATATTCACAGTTGAAGATTGTGCTTTACAAATTTTTATTTATTTTTTTTCATTTGTCTTATTTGATTGACTTTTGCTTTAGTGGCTGGTCTGAACTTTTTGTTTTTCTTTTTCCCAATAAATAGGAGGCCATCAGCCAAAAGTGTTCTAGAATCGCCTTATTTTCCCACAACAGTCAAGTCGGCTTACTTTTTCATTGCACCACTTCAGCTTCTAGCAAATAATGGATCCCATCTTCAATATGCAGCAAATTTTGCAAAACATGGAGCCTTAAAAGCAATGGGTGCATTTGCAGCTGAAATATGTGCCCCCTATTGTTTACCTCTTGTAACGAACCCTCAGTCTGATACTGAAGCTGAATGGGCTTATATACTGCTGAAAGAATTCATAAAATGTTTGACACCAAAAGCAGTAAAGACACTCATCTTGCCAACTATCCAGAAGATTCTACAGGCTAGTTATGAACTTATTATTATATGTGTGTGACTGTCATTTTTGTTTCTTATCTAACTAATTGAGACATTTAATTCAGACTACAGGCTATTCACATATGAAGGTATCACTTCTCCAAGGTTCATTTATGCAAGAGATTTGGAACCTCATTGGTAAACAAGCGTATTTGGAAACGATACATTCTTTAGTTATTTCAAATTTGTACATTGCACCTCATAAGAGTTCAGCTGCTGTTGCTTCTGTGCTGTTGATTGGCACAAGTGAAGAGCTCGGTGTACCTATTACAGTGAAACAGGTTAATTCTCTAAAGTTGTGGGCTCTGTGATGTGTTATATAAGGTATAGAATATTTGAATGCATGTGCATGCACACACACACGCAATGGAGGAGACAAGAAGTCCATTAAGTATTCAACTTGTTTTTGTAGTTATGACCTACTAACATTCATGGCTTGATGCAGACAATCTTGCCTTTGATTCAATGCTTTGGGAAAGGACTCTGTCCTGATGGAATTGATGTGCTGGTTAGAATTGGTATTTTCAGATTCATTGGTTTTTTGGAATCAATGTCCATTCTGGAATTGGCATGTTCAGTTTATTAAACTACTTTTTCATTTGATCTTTCAGGTGGTCTTTTGGGCAAGAAATTCATTGTTAGACAGATGCTACCATTGCTTAAGCAAGTTGTTCGTTCTTGCATCAATGTTTCATGTATGAGCAAGCCTGAGCCTGTGCAAAGTTGGAGCAGTTTAGCCCTTATTGATAGTCTGAGCACATTAGATGGTCTAGTTACATTGTTGCCGAGGGAGGTGGTTGTAAAGGAGCTGATTGAAGTATGGATTTTTTCTCTGGTCTTTGTTTATTTGTATAGTTCTGTTCTTGTTGAAGCTAGCTTCTTAAACAATTAAGAAAACATATTTGGTCATGCAGGATAGAAGTTGTTTGCATGTTACTGTTCTTATGCAGACCAACTTGGAAATTCCAGTGCTTCAGGTGATTGTGTGCTGTTGTAGCACATTTATTCTTCATTTGATATAATATGAAGATATTCTTCAACTAAAAAGATTGGAAATAATTGAAAATGCATCTGCCTTTGGTTTCTCATCTCTTTTGGATGCTTATATCTAGTTTATTTGCCAATAATTGTTTTCCTTGCATGGGGAAAAAATGTTGTTTCAAGGTTTGTTTAAATACAAAGCAAATTTGAAGTTTTCTAGACTCTTGCATTACCCCAACTGACTGCAAAATATGCCAAATTGCCAATATCAAATTTGCATGTGATCTATGATAGTCATACACCTTTTTTGTATCTCAAGTTTTGAAATGTTTCTTTTACATGTCTGAGAGCATCTGTGATTAATAAGTTGTGTAATTGGGAACTTAAACTTGTACCTTTAATGCTATGGCATCAGTGACTTGTATTAATTGTTTAAATTTTCTTTAAAATCTGATTGTGATTGAATTAGTAATTATGGACCTTCTGTCCTCTCTATATCAAGTTCATTCTTTTAAGTTTCTTTGTGCTACAACTTTTATTTACCATTTTCTACTCGTGATGTAGCATGCCGACTATTTAGTCTCTATCTTTCCATTAAGCAATGCAATGTCTTTTGGCAGGTTGCTGCTACAGCTCTTATGGCAGTTTGCCAGCGAATTGGACCAGAATTAACTGCATTACATGTGCTGCCACAACTTAAAGATCTATTCGATGAGCTTGCATTCTCACAAGAAACTGCAAATGGTTCTGGTTCCTTTGGCCGAAACTTGAGAATTTCTAAGTCCAAAGTAGATGGGGAGGCTCAAATTGAAAGCCGTATGGACCTTGTGTGCGTGTTACTCATATTAATTTTGTCTTTATAATAGCCCAACTCGGCATGGGATTTACTTCATGTATATCTAATTGCCGTCATACATTCTTGTTTTTTTGCTAATTTTCAGGTTACTTCTGTATCCTTCTTTTGCATCTCTTCTTGGGATTGAGAAACTTCGTCAGTGTTGTGCCACATGGTTGCTTCTTGAGCAATTACTTCTTCGCTATCATAATTGGAAGGTATACTGCCATCATGCCTCCTCAAAATTGTTGGTTTGAGGTCCATGTGCCACATGCAGTTTCATATGTACATATTTTGCACTTCATAATTCTAAACCTGTTATTCAGTGGGAATATTCAGGAGAATTTTCTCGAAGTGGAGCGGAAAATATAACTGCTAAAATCCCTTCTTTTAACAAGATCTCAACATCTGAGTACAATCCTGCTAAGCTGTTGCTTAATGGGGTTGGGTGGTCAGTTCCGCAATCGCAAGGTATTAGAGGTGCCAAAAACTTAATACCTCAGAGAAGTACTGGTGGCATTCATCAATGCTCAGTTGAAAGTCATACGGCCTCAAACCTTGCTAACCATGAACCATGGTTTTGGTTTCCCAGTCCAGCTGACTGCTGGGATGGCCTGGATTTCCCTGGGCGCATTGTGAATCTGAAAGATGAATTTCCATGGAAGATTAGAGCATCTATTTTATATTCAATCCGTGCACATCATGGAGCATTAAGATCTTTGGCTGTTAGCCAAGATGAGTGCATGGTTTTTACTGCAGGCTCTGGCCCAGGGTTCAAAGGAACTGTTCAAAAGTGGGAACTTTCAAGAATAAATTGTATATCTGGCTATTATGGTCATGAGGAGGTTTGTATATTGTACTATTTATTACTTAACTTTTTGCCTACTACTGTAAACTAAGTCATCTAAAGCAAAAAAAAATTGCATTCTTGCACACATTCACACATGCATATACTCAGATGCACAATAAAAATATTCATACACTTCCGCTTACTCTTTGAAGTTTGAACTTATTAAAGTTGACATTACTCAACTACAGATGCCCATACCTCTCATATGTTGTCCATAAGGTATTAGTTTAGAAATATAAGAAGTAGCACCATATTTTTTTTTCTGCTCTTTTTTAGAGGACAGATCAAATATTCTTAAACTTTAAAGACTCTTATTTAATTTCAAGTATTCCTTGAGTATTCAGTATGTTACCATATTAAAGGCCTTGAGTTCAATCACACCTTTAGCTCTCCAGTTTTTATTGAACATGGTTGGGGCTGTGGATATGTCTCTAATTGCTTATGCAACTCATAGGTTGTGAACGACATTTGTGTATTGTCATCCAGTGGAAGGATAGCGTCTTGTGACGGAACTATTCATGTTTGGAATAGCAGAACTGGAAAAGTACTCTCACTTTTTGCCGAACCATCAGTTGATTCTGCACATCTTGCAAGCTCTTCATCCTTTGTGTCCAAGGTTAATGTTGATCATCCCAACATGCTAAACTCCAACACACTATCAAGTGGATTATTGACTAGTGCGTTTGATGGGAACGTGTATACTTGTATGCACTATTTAGAATCTCTTGAAAAGCTTGTAGTTGGAACTGGAAATGGTTCTCTTAGGTGAATTCATACTGTTTCATTAAGATTTCATCTTAAGCTGATTGAGAAGTGAGAATCTTATTCTAATGCTGTTGAGTGTTTCTGTACTTGTTCAACAATACAGGTTTATTGATGTTGCCCAGGGTCGAAAACTTCACCTTTGGAGGGGTGAAACTATTGAATCTGCTTTTCCTTCTCTTGTATCTACGATATGCTCATGTGGATCTGACAAAACTCCAGCAGATGGAAGTGTTGCTTCATCATCTTGGATTGCAGCTGGACTTAGTTCTGGTCATTGCAGGTTATTTGATTTGAGAAGCGGAAATATTATTTCCTCCTGGAGGGCTCATGATGGATATGTGACAAAGGTATGGTCAAATTTCTAAGTGAAAAGGTTCATTCAATTTGAAGATGAGTTGTTTACACCCTGCACATTTGCAGTTGGCTGCACCAGAGGATCATTTGCTTGTTTCCAGTTCTCTTGACAGGACTCTACGAATTTGGGACCTGAGAAGGTAATTTCATTTGGCATAATGATCTAACAAAATCCAAAACATTGCACAAATTTGCAATTTTGGCCATAACATGCAAACATTGCAATTGTATCCTATTTTCAAATTTTAATTTTAATTTTAGTCATTTGACCAAAAAGTAGCACACAAATACTTTAAATCTTTGTTTTTTTTTTTTTTTCTCTTTTCATATCATCACAAAATAAACTCAGCTTAAGCTTTGTTGGTATCAATAGGAGTTTTGCACACCAGTCTTTGTCTCCTGCTCACCGATCAGTTCTGCAAGATCTTTATATTGTAAACTAAAGTCAGAACTATTTGATAAATTTTTCATGTTAGGTTTTGACATGTCCATCTTTTCCTTAATTAGTACTTTTACAAGCTTGATAACTGTGCATTGGCAAGTTGATTTTAATTTTTAAATTCTATACATTCAGTATAATGATAGTTTATGACATTTTAACATATTATAAAATATGTTTAAATAAATGAAATGAAAAGTGTATCAAGTATTCTTATAGTTAAGATTTTTTGTATTTGTACAATTAATATTTAAATATTATAGTTTATATACATAGGACATGCAAATTATATTGCATTATATAATTTTATATGCCCTTTGATTGTCAAATAAATTGTCATGCTTGTGAATATGATTATTTTGCTTTGATTTACTTTTCATTTTAACATTTAATTTCTATAATTTTTTAAAAATTTCACATAGTATCTAAATAACATTTAAATTATACTTTTAGTTAATGTACTCTTATAATTTTTATTTTTCTTTGACTGAAGGTATATAATTCATATAAACTAAGGATCTTCTAAAAGAAATGAAATTAAAGATATCAACACAACAAAAATTATCGCATTTATTTCTTAAAAAAATTAATTTTTTACCTTTTCTAATGAGATAAAGCTTTTGAATTAATAATAAAATTTAATAAAAACATATTGATTAATTTTAAATTAATAAAGAAAATAGTTCTTCATGTACTCTATTAAATTTTTTTTAAAAAAAACTCTACTGAAAAACTTAAATGCTTAGTGAAATTACAAATGAAATAAATCTCAAAAATAATAAAAAATATTAAAGATAATGGTCATTTAATGGTTAAAAGACATATAGTATTAATAGGTGAAATTTAAAATAAATGATATACAAATTGAAGAAAAAAATTAGCCACATTAATCGTGGTTATTAAACTATATGAAAGAAGAATGACTTGTTATAACTGTATGAAAAGTTAGTTGATAATTATAGTGAGTATAAATTAAATAAGTTTATGTCAAAAATTGTGTTTAACAATAACTAATATATATTGTTAATAAATTGTAGAGAGAATAAAGAAAATGAATAATTAATGAATTTTAGAAAGAACAAGAAATTTAAAAAAAAAAAGCAAGGGGAGGGGGGATTAAATTGCATGTCACTGATTCAACTTTAGTATATATACTAATAAATTTTCTTTGAAAATCTTTCAGTTGTTGTGGTTTGTTTTTTCAGTAAGTGTTTGCATGATTACTTTCTGTCCAAGTAAATAGTTTAATATTGATGCAGGAATTGGCCTCTCCAGCCTACTGTTCTAAAAGGTCATAGTGATGGGGTATCCGGTTTCTCCTTATGGGGTCAAGATGTTATTTCAATCTCAAAAAATAAGATTGGGCTTTTCTCGTTGTCCAGATCTGCTGAAGAGGTATGTCATGAACGTTACTCTTTTAATCATGTTCCTTTTAGGCATATCAAACTTGTTTGAAAACTGTGAATTTATTGCATATTGCTCAACGGTAGGTTGCTGGCCTGCTCTTAATTTGGATCAAAATCTAAAATACTAAATAAAATTTGGTGCATATTATTCAAGTGAAATATATAGTAAAGAATTACAATAGATAGATTTTTTGACTTCATAACTTGTTGAAGTAGTTACTTTATTGAAGCGTTATTTGTTGAGATTTCTGATGGTTTTATCATGAAAAACTTAAGCAGATTGTAGTCTAATGCCACTAAAATATGACCTAGAGTTGCATGATGTGAGTACTCTAGACGAGTAATATGATATTATACCCTTTAGCTCTTTGTTTGATCTATTAAAGGCCCTTGTTAATCCTATCACTGCAGGGGAATATTCTCTTCGGGTCTTTTTATATACTAATGATAACAATAACAACCATATACTCTCCCTTTTCCTTCTTCAGATGTTTGTTTTGATTGCTAGTTCATGTGGCAGGATGGACAACGGATTGTGCCTCAGAAACTATATGCAGCTGATCATGGATCGAAAAATTTGTCAGTTTTATCAAGTATAGATATACTACACTTCTCACGATTATTTGTTGTTGGAACCGAAGATGGTTATTTGAGAATTTGTTGTTAGGTGCGCCTTGATGCCAAACCAAGTTCCTCTGAGTTTGTGGTTTGAGTTATATAATGTTTATTTAGTAACGATCTCATGTTTAGGCTCTATTTTTTTCGCAGAAGAAATATTATTTTTCATTTTTGTCAATGTTTAATATGCTCAAAATAATTGGCCATAGAAAATATTTGTCTAGTTAATTAAAAATTAAGTTATTTTTAAAGAAAAATAACTTCTACTTTTCAAAAGAAGTCATTTTTTGAAGTTTAACAAAGTCTTTCAAATGAATAATAAATTATACAAATATATATTTATTAATGAATTTTATTATTAACAATTATTTTTTACTATTAACATTCATGACTGATCATCGGCGATTAGTGAGATTTACAATATTTTTATATTTTTAGAATGTATTTTTTTTGATATTGAGTAATATATCGTATAAATATAAAGTGTTTATAATTTAATTTTTGTTATAATTTTATAAATGAAAAGAAAATTAATGTTTTTTAATATATTTTAAATATTAAAAAATATATTTTTAAAATATTTTAAATATTAAAAAATATATTTTTAAAATATTTTTTATAGATAATTTATTTTTTATGAATAAGTAGAGCTTCAATTTTGTAAATGGACTTAGTTAAATTATCTTCTGTGAACGAAATAGATTCATAATGTTGTAAATGAACTTGAATTCCTTTCTTTTTTTTTTTATAAGCTGGTCTTAGTTTAATTAGTTGTGCAGGTTTCACGGCTTTAACTGCCTATCCCCCATTTGTAACTCCCGTTAAAAAAAGCCAAAGAGGGTTCATTTTGTTTCAATAGTTTCTTTGTTGATGTGACATTACCACTAGTGTGTACAACTATATGCTTTGATATGATATTGTACGATATCATCCGCCGAGAACCATAAATGAAGGGCCAGTTTAGTTAAGAGCCCTTTGGGATTGGGTGTCCACATCCATATTGTTTACGAGTTTGTCATAGACTTCGGTTTATATTATTTCAAACTCATGATTAAAATGCTTTATTTTATTAAATATTATATATGTGATTTTTATATATTGATTATTAACTGTATGTATATTTGATATTATTCTATGTATATTTATATTAATTTATATGTACATTAGTGTTGAACTGCAAAACATAATGTTTTGATATACATGACCAAAACGTTTTGTTTCATTAAATGTCACACATGCAATTTATATATATTAGTTATTAATTATATATACATTTGATATCATACAATGTGTACATTGATATTAATATGCATGTACATTAATATAAAACTGCATGTATATTAATATTGACCTGCATATACATTAAAATTCATGAATAGATCAATGAAAAAAACAATATGGTTAAGAATAATGCAGTTGAAAACTAATTGACCAATGTATACATATAAACAATATATATCAACAAAGTTTTTTAGAATTTGTTACATTGTTACTAGAGTACTAAATCAAAACTAATGCACTTTTTATTAATCTATTTTATGGATTATAATGCAATTCAAAATTAATGTGCACGCAATTAAAAAGCAATGCAGTTCAAAATTAATAAATTAATATATATGCAAAAATATTGTATATTAATAAAGTTTTTTAGAATTTTTTATATTGTTAGAGTATCAATTCACAATTAATGTACTTTTCATTAATTTATTTTTATATATTTCAATGTATATGCAATTATTGATATACATACAATTAAGTATCAATATATATATAATTCAATATAAATGTACATGTAATTCAAAATTAATGTATATGCAATTAATGAATAATGCAGTTTAAAACTAATAGACCAATATATATGTAGGAATAATATCTATCAATAATGTTTTTTAGAATTTTCTATATTTTTGGTAGAGTACTTATTTAAAACTAATGTACTTTTTATTAATTTATTCTATGGATTTCAATGCACATATATTTCAAAATTAATGTATATGTAGTTAATGATTAATGACATGCAGTTCGATACTAATCTCTATATAATTCTGTTAAAAAGAAATGACATGTGTGACATTTAAATGAAATGATGCACATTGACTCAAGTTTATAATGCAACATGAACCTGAGTCCATAATATTCGTATTGCATCTTGTTAATATTTAAATAAGCAAGCTGATATTGATAAGTCTATCAACAGAAGTTTCTGTGCATTTTGAACACGGTTCTTCCCATCTAAACTATTAGGCATTCTACTTACTGTTCTTCGTGGACCACGAAGATTGTAATAAAGTGATGAGTCATTCATCACATATGATTATTAATAAGAATTAGGTCAAATGCACGTGAAATATCTATTATTCTCTTGGCTTCCAATTTTAATTTAATTAACACTCGAAGTTTTATTTTATTTTGAAGTTATTAGCGAACCAAAAGTCCAGTCAGCATGTGCATAAAATAACATTTTCAAAGTGAACGCTAAGAATCTATTTAGGATAGCTGATAAATATAATTGATAATTGGTAGCGGGTGTTGATAGTTGATAATGGTTTGATGTTAAATATTTGATAAATTTTGTTTAGTTGTTACTGTTAATAAATGACTAATAAAGGTATAATTTTAATATTTTATATATTGAATTAATAAATAAATATAATAAATAATATATTTTCATATATCTTTATAATACATTATTTCAAATTTTAGGATATTACAATTATTATTCTGTATTTATGAAATTTTAATAATTCTTTTTATTAATGTTATATATGTTAATATATTTTTAGTAATTAAAACATTCCATAAATAATTTTTTTTATAAAATATTTGTATAATAATTTAAAATAAATTATTTTATATAAATAATTAAAATAAAAATAAAAGAAATCTAAAAATAAATGATATTTTTGTCTTTTATTAACTATTAATCACTAAGATTGGAAAACAACTCTAAATAAAAGAGAATTTCAACCACAACTGATTGATTATCAATTGCTAGTTTAGATTTTTAACAAACACTATTTTATTAGCTAGTAGATATCAATCAGTTTTCAGTTGCACTTATCAGTTATACTAAATATCCCTTAAATTTGCATGAAATTACTCTTTTCAATCTATAAAAAAAAAATATTACTCTTTTCTTTCTCATTAATCTTATTTCTAACCCATATCAAACCCTAAAATTTAAAGCTCTGGCGGCATCAATCTTTTTTTTTTTTTAAATAAATTTAATAACTTCACCACCAACGATAGTGACTCCCTTTGAAAAATAAATCTCTCATTATATGATGTCACAAGCCAGTCACCAAATGGTTAATATCTTGCATCACCCTCCACTACAACATTGTCTACAAGCTGCTCTGCTAGTTTCCCTCCATTGCCAGTACGCCCATTATTGCTTGAATAATTGATCATTCTATGAACGACATCGTTTAGATAACGTCTCATCTCATTGGTCCTGGCTCAATTATCTAAAATTAAATAATGAGTTGATTATATTTTCTTTCAATTTAAGGTAATCCAAAGCTAAAATAGACAATAGCCTAACACAGCTATTTCAAATTCCTGGACAAGTGTTCAGTTGATCTAAATTAATTAATAATTGAGGTGGCTCCTGTGTATGATTCACTTGATAAAATTTGCTATCTAAAGCATACAGTTTAAAGCTCAATTTCGGGCATCATATTTTCGTGACGCAATTTTTTTTTCTTCTTTCACTTTTTTAGTTACTATTTTAAGTTGTAACAATTAAAGCTTTGAGATTGGACTCATCATACAATCACATGAAGGTCGTGCTTATGCTTTCAGTTCGGTTGTGACCAGAGATGCATTCATTCACTGATAAGATTTTTGCATATTTTCAATTTAGTAGGATTGCATGATCTGCAAGGGAAGGAATAGTAGATGATATATTCTTCAAACCTCGTTCATAAAAAATGTATTTGCAAGCAGAGAATGGATTCTATTTCAACTTTGTCTTTCAAGTAAAGGATCTTCCTCAATAACTTTCAAGTTTAGAATAAGTGCATTTCGTACTTATAAATAGGAGAACTAATGCCAAGAGTCGTATTGTTTTCACCTCTACCTACATTCTTTAGGCGAACTTTGTCCATGGCCGATGTTGCGAGTGTCTCTGGTTCCCAATGCGGTATAGACCCTACCAACCGTCAAATGTTTTTTCTTCTTTTGTACATATACAATACAAGCATATAAATTGTCATGAGTGCTAAAGCCTTTATTGTAATGTAGGGGTAATATCTGATGCACCGCCAACCCACTACACAGTCAAAATACAGTTATTTTCGTTACTTGCGGTGGAGAAATACGAATCGGGGGTTTTTGAAGCTGGAGGCTATAAATGGTACATTTTCTTGCTTTTTCATCTTTGACTAACTCTAGGTATAAAGATTCATTGGTGGCAGTCATGTTTTATTGGATCATACCCCTAGCACTGCTCAAGTTTTCATCTTTTATATTTTGTCTTGGTTGAGCTGCATTAGACTGTTTGCTTGCTCACAGGAAATTAGTTTTCTACCCAAAGGGAAACAAGAGCGAGAATCTGAGAGAGTACCTCTCTCTCTATATAGCAATGGCAGACACAAGTTCCCTTCGACTTGGTTGGGAGGTCCATGCAGTATTTCGCATGTTTTTACTTGACCAGAACAGGGACAACTACTTGATAATTCCAGGTATGTTTCGTTTCTATATCATTACCTTGCGGATATACCTTCTAGAATCGTCAAGGTTCTCAATCCTGGTTACTTTCATACATTGCAATGAAAAACAAGAATCTCACAACAGTTCTGCTTGGACAATTCACATGTGTATTCTATCGACTAATGGATAACTTGGTCCCATTTCCAAACTCAGATTCTGGCGGAAGGGAATGTCGCTTTCATCGATTAAAGCTTGAATGGGGTTTTGATGAATTTATTCCAGTTGCGACATTTAAAGATGCTAGGAATGGCTACCTTGTTGAAGACGAGTGTGTGTTTGGAACTGAGGTCTTTGTTCGCAGGGAAAATAGCACAGGAAAGGGAGAGTGTTTATCAATGATACCAGTACCTCTTGCTTCCAAGAACTCTTGGCGGATCGAAAACTTCTCAAAGTCAGATGCAGAATATAAAGAATAAAAAATATTCATTGTTGGAGACCACAAATGGTAACTTTAATATGTCACACACACACACACACACAAACACAAACACACATTTTAATCTTAATTTGAAGTTTAGGTATGTGTTTGCTGTTCCATATTCTGCATTCAAAAGATGTCATGTGGATGCCATATGGATTGAAGTGCTACTGCTCCGCTGTGGGACCCAAAAACAAAACAAAGGGTTATCGGGGTGGAAATGCCAAAAAAGGTTCTAGAATGCTTAAAATTGAGCCTGCTCTTTTTTTTCTTTTTTTTTTTTTTTTTCCCAGGAAGATAATTCTCTATCCTAAAGGAAAAGGCCTTGGATCTGGAACCCATGTTTCCCTGTATTTAGCCTTGGCTGATTTGACAACCCTCACTCCGGGGTCTAAAATATTGGCGGAGTTCACTTTGCGCATGCTGGATCTAAGCGGCAGAGGCTCACACCAATATGGCAAAGGTATTTGCTAAATGACTCTATCAAGTATCCTTTGTTTAACCTCTATTTTTTATGAAACGTTGCTGTTAGTTAAAATACCTTCTTCTTTACTCCAAGCAGTTAATTACTGGTTTAGTACCTCAAGCTCAGAAGCTGGATGGTCAAGATTCATATCTATTGACAAATTTAATCAGCCAAGCAATGGGTATCTAGTTAAGGACATTTGCTTAGTGGAAGCAGAGATCAATTTACTTGGAACCACAAAGGTCTTCTAAGAGGGCCCTTTGTAATGCATGTTCAGAATTTGTGCATACGAAGCAGAAAGATTAGAGAAATTATTGTATTTTATATTTGAATGAAAGCATGTATTTAATAAGGGTGATGCTGTGAGGACCAAGTTGATCTGCAATAAATGTGGATCAATGTGATAATTATATAATTTTATCGTTAAATGCTTTGTGCTTTTACATCATTATTCTTTAATTGATTTTCATAACACTTCACTTTCTCCTGAGTTAAATAATACATTACCTCAACCCGGAAAGATGAGATGTGAGCTAATGGAGAAAATTCAGGTGTAATTACTGCAAGTAGTTTGCTTTTCCATACTTCATTCATGGGTTCATAAGCAAGCAAAGGATAGTTATCTTCAAAAAGTTTCGAATCTTATTTAATACAAGTGCTTCTTCTTTGGTGAATTTCTTCTGAGCATGGCTGATGTTGCTGCCCAAGCCGGTGGTTACCTCGTTTCTTTCATCCTGTCTGTTATCTTTGTATTCATTTATTAGGAAAGGAACAATTATTGTCCTCTTCTAACCTTGCTTGCTTTTGTTATCTTCCTTTGAAACAGTCAAGAATTTTCTCTCTATATATTAGTTTTATTACTGTCGTACATTATTCTTATTGATCTTATTACATCAGATGTGAAATACCGCACTGTCCAGATTCACTAACAGATATGAATCTGCCGCAGTTGTTGAAGCTAAAGGCTTCAAACTGCTGGAAGAAAATTAAGTGGCACCAAATATCCCACGTCAAAAGTGAAGAAGAAAATTAAGTGGCATGTATATGGTGGAGATTAGTTTAACATTGATGTTTATTTCTAAGCTTAATTGAAGACAAATTCTAACTTAATTGGTCTGTTTGTTTGTGATATAAGTTCAACACTCAAGCCGATGGGCTTGATCCATCAAAGAAATCTTAGGAGAGTTTTTACTCAAACGATAACTTATAATATTCATCCTTTGACAATGATATTTTTCATATATATAGTGTATTAAACTTAAGCCGTCTACAATTTAATTTTCAATGTTATAATAATGGTTTGGTCATTTGGGCTTTGCTTGTATCAGATACTCAGGCCTACCTAGAAATGAGTTTAATGGAGGTTAAAGATATTTAATCACGTGTATTTTTAATTTGAGAAGAATGAAATGAAAGTTTTTTTTTTAATTTTTCTTTAAATTTCAATTTAAAGGTAGACAATGAAGTGAAAAGAGTGTTAACACTTAAAAATAATGTAAGACACATTTACCTTAATAATATTTGATAATTCCTAAAAATACAACAAATTTATTTAATTACAAATACTACCCATGTAAAGGTGATATTTTGTCTTAGAAGCCAATATGGTTGGGATATAATTATCAACTTAATATTTTTTCAATTAACTTCAAGAAAAAGTTTTAAAACTCGAAATAAGATTAATTTCATTACTTTCTTTAACTTCATAAGTAAGATTAATTAATATTTTTATCACTTTTTATTTCATTCAATTATTTCACCCTTCTTAATGTCTTTTCTTTCACCTTTAAAACTCACGCGAAGTCTAGGGAAAAGGAAACTTGATGGACTTCGAAATTTTAATGAATAGTTGGAATTGGATAAATTGGGAGGATATGCATAATTTTACATATTTGATTCCATACTAGAATATGAAAATTTTGGGTAATTTTGGAAATTTTGACGGTTGTAATTTTGTGAAAAGGAAGAATTTTCTATATTTGATATATATTCATAATGAGAAAATAAAAATGAAAGTATTTTTAGGGTGAATTGATAAAAAAAATATTGAAAATTGGATAAAAGGTTGAAGAAAAGAAATGATGGAGGAGAGTGAGAAATTTTAAAAATGTTAGTAATATTTATAGACAAAATTTTGAACCACAAAAAAAAAAGAAAAAAATTAGAAAAATATTACCGTTGGAATGAATGTGAATGCTACCAATTGCTTTATTAAAAAAATAAAAAGAATTTAATTTTCAAAATGCTACTGTTGATTTTCAAAAGAAAATAATTTAGTTCAAAAAAGAAAAAAGAGATAAAATACATGCTCCAAACATTTTCCTTTTTCAGCTTTTTCAACTCCAAGCATAATGACCATTCCACTCCCACTATGGGAGAGAATTTAATGAGTGGGTGTAATGAAGGATATTACACTCTCTATTACACCCGATTAGGCAACCGATGGTTTGGAAATAGGGTCACCGGTAACTACCCTGCCATAAACCTATGGACTTGCTCATATTCTAATTGTCTTTTTCATGGGAAGCGAATGCCAAAATGGAATCAGAAGTGCACCTTTTTCCCATGAAGCCTGTAAGCATGTACGAGTGCTTGTATTTTTCTTTATTTTTATTTATCTTTGATCAGAAAAGAAACATAGAGCAGGAACCGAAAAGAAACAATCTTGTCTTGGGTTGTTATCATTATCTAGTGCCAACTCTGTGAGTCTATCTTAATAGATAATTTGGAAATCATCAAAACTCAGGAACATCAGTTTTTACTTTGAGCTTGTTTACGACACTGTATGGATCCACATATCCTGTATGGTACATAAATGCAAAATTCACCTTCTCTGGAAGTTGAGTTTTCCAATAAAAAATGCAAAAAGAGAAGCCAGGACAATTGGGAAGATGATAAGTACAGCACCAACAGATCCCAATAAGTTGTGGTGATAGCCAAAATAATCTTGTAGAAAAACAGCAACTGTTTTGGTCTCCCCGAACACTGACACATTTTTGTTTACGTCTCCAAATTGCGAGGTGAGCATACCATTTAGTACCCAAGACGTGGGACAAATATAATACAGCCAAAGCCACCACTTCGGAATTCGCTGCAAGAAGAATCAGTTTGTTATATCCAATACGCTAAAATCAGCAGATAAATGCATGACATGTTACTATAACTTACTGGTTTTGGTACAACGAAACCGGAAAACAAAATCAGCATTGTGTATGCAGATGACGATAGAATGGAAGCCACCTGAATATTTGGCGTCAGTGCTACTAGCAGCATTCCCAGATAGTTGAAACATAGCAATGTACAGAACATGGCATAGAATGCCCAGAATATCTTGTAGGCAGACATGGAATAACCAACCATAGGATATGTAATGACCACATAAATAAGTGCTACAAGGAACAAGTATGGTACTTCCACTAGTACCTACATAGCCAAATGCCAAAGTTACTGAAACAATTAAACAAGTATGAATGTCAACCAAAAAAATATCGAAGCACTAAAATCCAATTCCCATCTCAAACTATGTCCTTCTTGGATAAATATACGCCTCTGTGTGTGTGTGTGTGTGTGTGTATATATATATATCAATGAAACCGTGACCTGATGAACTTCAAACTAATTGACAGTAATGTATGAAAATTGTCATGTTCACTTGTCAGGAATGAAATTAAATCAGTTTTCTTTTCTTTTCTTTTTTTTTTTAAAGAGAGAGAGAGAGATCTGAAGATTCTGAACCTGTGCAAATGAATATGCCCATGGAGAATACATTCCTGCAAATCTTTCCCGCAACAAAACAGTCCGTTCTGTAGCAACATATGGTAAGACTGTTGAGCAATTGTTTATGCCAAAGAAGATTACTGCAGTGTACATTGAACCAAGTATGATGAACAGGTCTTGCTGGCTGTTTCTGCAAGAAATATAATGAGGATGATAATAATGGTTTCAATGGAAATCTTGAGCATTTAGCAAATTACTTGAAAGTGCAATACATTTTAATATTTAAATGAAATATCTTCATGAAAAACAATCAATGGGAACAGGAAAGGAGTACAGAATTTGATTCTGTTAAAGCCAATATGTTTTTAAAGGGGAAAAGAAAACAAGATTTAAGACTTCACAGTTGACTAACAATTTCTTTGCCTGCTGCCAGAACAGTGCGCCGAATAGAATTGATGCAGCAATCATAAAAACAATGCGAGTCAGGTTGTATGAAGGACTTCTCCAATACGACAGTTGATGTTTCCACAAGCAAGCTTTGAATTGCTCCCAACCATTTTGAGGAAAACGACTAGGAAAATGCAATTCCTTTGAACCAGGAGTTGGTGAACTCAGTTGCTTAACCAACTCTTTGTTCTCCCTGCAATCAAACGGCAAGAAAGTTCAGTCACCCGTGAGATTTTAAGGAAACTGGACACATAAGCTGACATTCTTTTACATGTTCAGCCAGTTTTAAGTGCCAAATTTGGGCTTGAAGCAAGAATAGACCAACCAACCAATTAACAATAGAGACCTTAAATCACTAATTCATTGAACTTTCAATACTGGAGCAGTACAGAGCATCATTGTAGTTTGCACTTACTTATACAAGGTGGACTCTTCATAAATCTCTCCAAAATCCACACCAAGTTCAGCCTCTGCAGATTTAGAAGTAACCTCCAACATCCATGTTGCAGGATTATAGTTGTCCCTAATCTTAGGTACCCCAGAAACATTCTACCCAATAAAATCAAAGAAATGGAATCAAGATTGCAATATAACAATTCTCTCAGAAAGCAGAAATAAAGCATCTATGGTGTAGAAAAAACAACAAAGAATTTGTAGGACAACTGACCTCAAAGTATTCAATTACCCTTCTAGAGTTCTGGCCTAGTGGACCAGAATAGATTATGCGCCCTCCAATTTTCAATAGAATCAACTGCAAAGCGTGACAACATTAGTTTCAGTGTCTAATTTCAAGTAGTATTGACATTAACTTAACGATTGATCTTGAAGATCTTATATTGAGGACATCAATCCCATGGCACAAATAATTTGCCAATCAATTTTAGCTTTGACGGGCAGTTCCCCTCTAATGAAACTTGACCATGCACAAGCCCATATATATTTATGATTTGTAAGTATACTTGGATAAGCAACATGCCTTTAAGATAGTTGTGGTTCATAACTGAATGTGATAACTGCACCACAAATTAAAGGCAACTTCAACCACCTAAGATAGGAAATTTTTGCAACCCAACAAACTTCTTGATGCTTCCACTTTGAGACAAAATTGAATAAAATTAAAACGTGGTATATTAAGTTGACAGTTGCTTGTGCATTGGGAAGAAGACGACTTTGTGTTTATAAATGAATATGTTTAAAGCACTTATTCGAGCATTTGAGAAATATTCAGTAACAAGAAAGTACTTCCAGATTTTGCAGAAAGGTACACAATTCAAAGTTGCAGCAAATGACTCTCGTGAATACCTACTAATACATTCCAATCATGTCAAAACAAAGATGATTTGGTAACACGGATTTTTGGGTTGTACTCCTAGGAATCGCTAAAAGGAAAAGTTAAGCTCATTGCCTTACCTCATCAAATGTCTCAAAGATATCAATACTTGGCTGGTGGATGGTGCAAACAACTGTTCTTCCTGTTAGAACTACATTTTTCACTGCTCTCATAACAATTGCAGCTGCTCTGGCATCTAAACCTGTAGTAGGTTCATCCATAAATATGATAGATGGATTGGCAACAAGCTCCACAGCTATGGTCAGACGTTTCAGCTGCTCAGTTGATAAGCCACTGATTCCTGACAAGCCTACCAGAGAATCTTTAATTCCATCAAGCTCAATAGTTTTAAGAACTTCATCAACGAATTCCTGGAAGAAAATTTACCAGAAAAAAAAAAAATCAATGCAATTCAATTTTGATAATTAGCTCCAGGACAGAACTGATACATCAGCTTTAGAAAATATATCATACAGATTTTGTTTTTGCATCAATCTTGGATGACAGTCGCAACCAGGCGGAATATGCCACAGATTCTTCTACAGTAATTTGTGGGGAATGTATGTCGGTTTGTTCACAGTAACCTGAAATTCTAGCAAATGCATCCTGAACTTTTAGGTACCCGCCAATTCTAATCTCTCCATTAATAGTACCACCAGTTTTCCTTCCACAAAGAACATCCATAAGAGTTGTTTTTCCAGCTCCACTAACACCCATCAATGCTGTAAGAATACCAGGTCTGAATGCGCCAGTAATGTCAGAAAGTAGCTGAAGCTTCTTCTGTGCAAAACCTCTTTTTCTCATTTCCTGAGACAGAAATAATGAGCTTTGAAGACTTCCAATACTTCATGATTACCCAGAATTCAAAGGAAAAAGACTAAATTTATCATGATTACCAAAGGGACATCAACATAATACTGCAGATCCTGAAATGTTATAGTAAGGGGTTCAAAAGGTAAGACCATCCTTCCTGCGAAAATAAATAATGGCATAAAAATATCTATGCCAAAATAGAACACCACAAATAGATTGGAAAACCAATATCCAAATGTTCTAACATCCTGGAATTAAAATGAGTGACCAGAATATGCAAAAATGCTGACCCTCTTTAGGTCCTGTATTAGGTGTAGGATCAGCATCAGTGAGTTTTCTGCCTTTGTCAACATGATTACTATCATCCACTTTCCCTTGGATTTGATGGTACATTTCATAAGAAATAATAGCACGAGAGCCTCCGGGAGCTGAATGAACCAATTTGTTCAATTAACACAGACAGATTACATACTGTTATTTAGCATGCATATCAAGTAGTGCAAGGTGAACTTACCTTTCAAGAAGGTTAATGCCAAAGCAAAACCAATGTTGAAAAGCACTGTGAACCCCAATAGGGCACCAACAGATATCCAATAAAAGTAACCATGATAGTCTAATCCACGACTTTCTAGAGTTTGCATCCCTATGGTTGTGTTACCAGACACAACCTGTGTATCAAATTGAAAATGAAAAAAATTTTACAGCGTGAAATGAATAATTGCTCAACTTTTGCAAGACAAGAGTAACAAGTAGCATCATTATAATTGCTAGCTTCAAATGTGAGATTTTTATTTATTATTATTATCGTTCTTTGCAATTGCAGATACTAGATGAGGCAGAAGAGTTTCATTCAAAATCTCAGTTTTTTTTTTCCAAAAAAACAAAACGGTTGTCATAAACCAAGTGGACAACCTAAATCTGATGTTTATGGCAATGTTAACACCCTTGCTATTGTGCATTGTGCATCGGTTAGGAGGATAAACATTACCTTTTCCCACCTAGGAGCAAGAAACTCATTCACACACAATCCTATCTCCCCATATGTGAAAGGGGATATCCAAAATGCCCATTCCAACCAAGCAGGCATAGACGCTGCAACAAAACTAACAGTTAAGCAAAATTGTCTTGCACAATTCTGCTGAAAGGAGACAGAGGTATAAGAAAACTTACGTTTTGGGATTATGAAACCACCAAATAGTAAATTAATCACTATAAAGAGACTGCCAACTGTTGTTGAAGCAACCATCGTTTGAAAGACTGAGGCAATAAGGCGAAACATGGATGTTGATGTCAGGTGTACGACAAAAAGTAGAAGAAATTGACGGAAGAACCTGAGAATCACAACAAAATGGGTGTAACAAAATCGTTAGAATATCCAGAGTTTTGAGTTGCTAAAATGCTTGGCACTTACCTTCCAGCCTCAGGGCTGAAACCAATAGCATAGTAAGTAAGGGATGTCCAAACAAAAGCTTCCAAGAACGAAAGAGGAACTTTAAGGATGGTAGCAGGGATCACGTAAGCCCAAGCAGGGTAAAAGCACAATTCTTTCTGTTTATAGAAAACTGCAAGCCTTGAAACAGTCATTTGCAGCTCTGGGAATCCATCAACAAGTAATAGAAGGAGTGCATAGAATATAGCACCCATATAATCATTTGCATGGAGCACATCAACAGCTAATCTAGTGCGTAGCAAAACAGTCATTGTTATTGCAGCAATGATCATTAGCTGCAAAGAAAGAATCGAAAGTTGCTTTCAAATTGGAAGGCATTACATATACCTTGAGTACAGTAGTTTCACAAACATAATGGTGGCTACCTGTATAGTTTTGAACACATATATAAACAAATTCCTTTTCATTAGAAGAAATTCCCTCCTGGTGCAAGCTTTAAACAGTTCCACTTTGGGTAATGAGTATTTCCTAAAGAATAAAGCACTGGTGTGGCTATCAGACTTCTCAAATGGCTCTGAAAGCTCCTCCGTCAGCTTCTGCCCGAGCTGACATTCTTTGAATTTCTTAACAAACTGGTCAACAGAAACATAACTGTATGGTTGTTCTGTGCGGCACCAATATTGTGCTTGATCATTTCTGGAGCTAACCTGGAGCAAAATAGAAGGGTAAGATGGCTCCTCTTTTGCAGTTAGATGTAAGGACATGAAACTCAAAAGCCTACCTCTTGAAGGAAGTCGGCAACACCTTTTCTTTCAGGACACCTGAACCCACAGTCCTCAAAGAATTGGCAAACGCTGGAACGCGGGCCATGATAAATGATTTTCCCTTCTGCCATCAACATGACATCATCAAAGAGATCGAACGTCTCTGGTGCTGGCTGAAGAAGTGATATCAAGGCAGTAGCATCAGTAATATGTACCAAATGCTGCAGATAAGATACAATCTGGAAAGTGGTGGAACTGTCTAAGCCGTTAGATATTTCGTCCATGAACAATGCTTTGGTAGGTCCTACAATCATCTCCCCTGAAAACAGAAGAGCCAGGCAATAATAGTAATTCATTATGCAAATTGGCAATCATGTCAAACCCATCCTCTTTGAGAATTGTAGTTATTCAGAGTTGCAAGTAGAGATGTTTCTTTCTTTCTCACACATACACATACACTACCTGTAGTCAACCTTTTCTTCTGACCACCAGAGATACCTCTCCTCATGGCATCTCCAACCATTGTGTCAGCACAAATATCAAGGCCCAGAATCTGAAAGAAAGATGGATAATAAAGAAAATGGTAAGTGTCCAGACAAACCATGTCTCTCTCTTTCAACAAAAAAGAAAGAAAATTTAGAGAACATATGTTTGTAGAATAAACATAGTCCGCTACCTTCAAAATGTAGTCTGTCTGAAGATTATTTTTCAGTCCTTCAACTGATACTGCCTGCCATAAGAAAGGAAATGTTAGTTAGAGTTAAAGAAAATTACAGATAGGCATCGAAAGCCATTCTGCACAAGTAGTAAGTTCATTTCAGTTTCAAATAAAAACAATTGCCCAAATTATCATCTAAGATAGGACATGGCCAAAAACAGATCTCAAAGTGATGGTGGGTCAAGAAAATCGTGTTCCCAAGCATGAGCATGCGATGCATGGCCCGTGAATAGAAGAAAAGCATATTGAACAACCCCATAACATAAAGAGCAATAAAAGGATGAAGACATTGAACTCCACTCAAGCTCAAGTCTAGTAGGATTGACTTTATGAAGCATCATTGAGACATGTTGGCTACCTTCATGTAAGCATCCACATCAGGATCTGGGATTATCCCTGCCTGCTTCTCTCTTCTGCTGATTTCAGTCATTATCTCTTATTATGCAAGAAGAAGAAATTACCTTTGATCAGTAACATCATGTTGAAATTTTGATTGGGAAGAGAAATTAACAGGGAATAACACAAAATTGGCCTCCATAATTTTGCAGTTTCAAACAAATGCCTTTCTCAATCTGGCTTTTACAGAAGACCATTTTGATCATAATTGATTTAAGTATTGAAAAGGTAATTGGACATGAAAAAGATGCAAATTTACGGTAATTCCAAATATGAAAATGGGAGGTGTCCCAAATAAAAATCAAAGTATTCTTACCACCTCGACTTCCTATGCCCTGACATTGAGCAGAAAAATCAATAGTTTCCCTAACAGTCATCTCTGGAATGTGGAGATCATTTTGGCTTATATAAGCTGAGGTTTTCTGAGGAACAAATTCTTCCAATCTGTAACCATTGTAAAAAATTTCCCCTGTGACCTGCTTAAGCAGATGAAAGCTTCTTATTTTGTTCCATAGCATATAAGACTTAACAAAAACTTTGTATTTTTTAATTAAGAAACCTTAAGAGAATGGCTCAATTTCCCAGAAAGCGCCAGCAACAATGTGGTTTTCCCACATCCTGGAGGGCCAAGCAATAAAGTCATCCTGCAACAAATTACAGTAGTAATTCCAGCTATAGGACGCAACATGTTAACAAGGCAAATTCAAATTTAATTTCACCAGATCAAAGTATCCTACTTTTTTGGCTTAATAACACCGCTCACATCTTTTAGGATCCTTATCTTGGCTTCTTGTTTGGACCATGGGAGATTAACGAACTCCTGTCAGTCATAAGCAGATATTTAGCTGTTATCACTTTGCATGCTTGATCAAAGCGTTCAAGGCAAAATCCAATAGATAAGGAGAGTGAGTTGGGGAATACATATACATCGAATCCAAAAGATTGGAGAGTGAGTTTTATTACTTACAGAAAGCATGGCATTAGCAGTGTTCCAAAGAGTGGGGAGAGGCCTGCCATGCACCACCTTGCACCCTGCTTCAACACTAACATTTCTGTATCTTATTTCCACACTGGGCAACTGTAGACCAACTCTGAAAAAGGAAGAACAAATTGTTTTATAAGTATCTGCTGCTACTAAGAAGGAATAGTACAATCATAATATATGGAGAAAGGTTACTTGTCAATCCTTTTCCGAAGTTTCTTAAGCAATCGCAAATTATCATGTTCGATGTGCTTGATGAGCTTGTCTATGAACATATGGCGCTGGTGAGCAGCAAGTTTGGCAACATCAACAATTGTTTTCCCTTTAGTAGCATCTGATGCATTTCCAAAGGTGGCAGCATCTCCTTCTTCCTCAAATAAAGCAGTGGTAATCCGTCTAAAAGTGGGTAATTTCTCAACAGCAGCCCATTGCAACTGAATTTCTTCATGATTTTCATCATCAGAAATTGCAGATGAAACAGTGCTGCGAAAACTGGAGATATGACTTCTTAATGATGACCTTATGGTTCTTCCTAGCTCTGCTAACTCAATCGACACTGACTCTATCTCGTCAGGGCCTGCCAGAGGAGCTGCCATTGTGCTAAACAGCCTCAGGTATACGCTTTAACCACATATTTACTTATATATATATAGAGAGAGAGAGAGAGAGAGAGATTAGGGTGATTAATTGACTCTGCAACATCTCCCATTCAAGAAGTGATGAGGCAATGAATTGCGTCATACATTATTTGTTGTTGAAGCAAGCAACTGGCCGCTAAGCATCTGTTCATCCTGAATCTTGCATTGCTTAATTAAATAAAAGTCAGAGCAGCAAGAACCATTCAGTTGTACACTGTATCAGTTTTCAATCCATTTTTTTTTATATATATATTATTTAAAAATACAATAATAATAATAAGATCGATTCCATTTAGACTTTATCTTGCATTGCTTAATTAAATAAAAGTCAGAGGCAGCAAGAACCATTCAGTTGTACACTGTATCAGTTTTCAATCCATTTTTTTTATATATATATTATTTAAAAATACAATAATAATAATAATAATAATAATAAGATCGATTCCATTTAGACTTAATATGAGGCATTATACCACCGCGCCAATGGCATTCAAGCATTATTATAAATGTTGTGAAAATGTGTCTGCCAAAAATTAACAAAGGATTTGTTCCCAACAATCATCCATCATTAAAAAAACACACAAGCAAAATTAAGGACTTGTATTAAATCATTGCTCATGTTAGCAGAAACAAGCTATTAACCTCCTTGTGTATATATATATATATATATTAAAAAAAAATTGTGTTATATGCTGATCCTAACTAATGGTCTGCTGTGATTATTGGCTGTGCTATAACTATTATAAAAATATCTCATCTAATTTGCTTATTCAATCTATATTATTATAATTCCTTTATTTGTATTTTGAACAGTTATAAAATTTAATCTTCTTTTATAATAAAAAAACTAATATTGTACTAAAAAAAATAATATTAAAAGCAATATATCTATTCATTTGCATCAACCTGTGCTAATTTATCAGTGCAATAATTAATAATAATATTAATTTTCATATTGACATCAAAAACTAATTGTAACAATTATGAATTTATGTTATTTATTCTAAACAATAAATAAAATTTGATTTGTTTAAAGATTTCATATTTTTCAACCTTAGTAAAAGTTTTTTCTAATTCTATTAAGATTTTATATTTATTAGTTAATCAAAAATAAAAGTTATTTATTCAATTATTAAAATAAAAGTTCATTAATTTTTAATATTTTAATATACATACCATTCATCAACATAATAATTTTTTTTAGAAAATCTATATGCACTCTTTCAAAAATCCTATATCTATTCTTGGTTTTTCAATAAATAATAAAATTAAATGACAATTTATAAATGAAAAAACATACAATTTTCAGTTCATAATATATTCCCTCTATCCATGCTTCTATATATATATATATATATATATATATATATATATATTGATTTTAGTTGTAATAATTAAAAAGAATAATTTAAAATAATAACATAGAATATGTACCTTGTGCAAACAGCAAATGCTAAAAATCATATAAGCTCGTTTGTTTTTGTGTGATCATATTGCTGTTGCTGGTCTCCATTATTTATCAATGTAAAAGAAAGCAAGAGAGGAGGAAAATGGACAAAGATATAGCCGCCTGGATAATTGAGGAACTCCTTCGACGCCCACAAGTACCAGATGCTCTCATCACCAAAATCATTTCTAATCCATGTCTTCCTCTTGACAACACCAATCTACGCTTGAAAAAGACCTTGCTTTTGAGGTCTATCGATTCCCAAATCACCCTTGGTTCCGTCTCCGAGACCATTCTCGATTCCCTAGAAGCCATCGAGCAACTCGACCGGGCCAACAACCTTCGTATCACCAACTCCATGATAGCCGCCTACTGCGCTGTCGCCCTTCACTGCACCGTCAAGTACCTTTGGGGAAACCTACGACGCCGTCCAGTCAAGTATTTGGAGGCGGTCAACAGGATTTGGAGGGGTAGAATTCACGAATTGGAGACGGGGAAGCAGAGCGAGTTAGTGAGTTATGAGTTGAGGAAATGGAGAGACGATATTGAGGGGGCGCTTGTATCTGATTCCAATGCGTTAAACAGGTTGAAGCAGCGGAATGTGCTGCATGATGCTTTGGTTATCACTGGAGATTATGTAGCCCAAGCATTTACCCTTATGGGCCCTTCCATTCTTCAATTCGCTGCCAGGGCCCACAGGGAGGCTAAACTAAAAGAAGCTGCGGCGGAGAGGGAGGCCGGAGACCGCAGCAGAGAGGGAGCTGACCCACATGTTGATGCTAATACTGCTGTGACAAGAGGCAAAGGTGACTTTTTTGTTTGATCAACTTATATGGGTACATTATCTGCTTTAATTATGGTTGTTGCCCGTATCTATGATCAAGTGTCAAGTTTGAATTCATATGCTCTTTACATCTTTTAGTTCATATGGGTTGAAATTCGATTTTCTGTGCACCAAATTGAACAACATCAAAATAAATTTTGTTTCTTTGCTCTGTTTTTTCTTGTGAGATTAATATATTTAACATTTTGTATTGTCAACCAAAGTTGTTTTATAATTGTAGTAGTCAGTAGCATAATTGTAGATGCCCACTTGTCAAGATGAAAGCATGGCTGTTCATACTCAATCTTGTTGCGACCTTCCCTACTTTCACGCTACATCAATAGACTATAAATGTATGTTGTTCTCTTGTTCTATCCAGAAATTCAGAAAAAGATTGAGTTCCATAAGCATAAGCAAATCGCTGCCCCGAGGCGCTCAAAGGGACCTTCTCGTATTACTGATTCTGAAGAACTGAACTTGGATATAGTTTCTACCGAAACACAAAGAGCACTTAAATCCAGTTCTATGGAGTTGCGAGCAATGGTGGATGACCCTCTTCCCAATGCTTTACGTGTGGCTGATACTGTAATCACGGAAATGGCAAAACAAGACTTCAATCGGGAAACTTTGATGGAAAAGCAAAATGAAACAGTTGTAGATGCATCCAATTCATCTGTAAATGCCACAACTGATGAAATGCCTAGTAACGCGATGAATCATAAACCAACAGGAGAAAACTGTAATAAAAAAGATGTAGACAGGCTTGAAAAGGATGTTACAAGGCCTAGCTTAATGGAGCGCAATAGTACTGCTCATACCTTTGAGGTAAGGGTTCTGTGTATTTCAACTGCTATTTTTATCTTCAAATTCATTGTAAATGACCTCAGTTTTTCATGTTACTATTCTAGAAGATGTATATGTATTTATTTGTTGTATGTGTTGTTGGAAGGGATTATTTAAATTGAGTTTGAAGAAGAAAGTGGATATGTTTCTACAGGTGTTTGATGTTGTATATTTATGTGTTTGTAGATTGATAGAACTAGGTGCACATATATTGCACTTGGGGGATGACTATTAGACTACAAAGAAATAAGTAATCTTATTGAGTTCTTCCATCTTTTCTTTTTCTTAACTGATTATTTCTTTTGGTTTCATCATGAAAACCTACCTGATATTCAGTGAATATTATATTCTCTTTGACGTTTTGTTCATTTTAGACTTGTAATCATATCTTACTGTGTATTGCCATTTTCTTTATAGTGGGATGACTCCATTGATGACTCACCAGGAGGAAGAACCAATCGTGTGATTCGCTTAGACAGCCCAAAGAGAAAAGCAGTATCTCCATTGAGAAAGAATGAAGGCTCAAAGTTTCCTAAAAGAAGAAGAAAGAAAATGTGGAGTGTGGAGGAGGAAGATGCTTTGAGAGCAGGAGTTCAGGAGTAAGTGATATCATACAAATTTTATGGAAACTTAGCGATCATTAGTGCATAAAATTCTTCTCCTCTTCCTTTTAACCCTAAATGTCAATATTGGAATTTTGTAAAACGGATTGTCTTCTTGTTTGTTTTTTAACATTTATTTTCCTTTAATGTAGGTTTGGTAGGGGAAACTGGAAACTCATTTTGAACTTCAAACGAGACATATTTGTGGAGAGGACGGAGGTAACTTGCTTTGCACTTACATAGCTTATTTACCTTCTTTGCGTAATCCTGTGTTTTAATATCAAACGTGATTTTTCAAAAACAATTTCTGCAGGTTGATTTGAAAGATAAATGGAGAAACATGACGAGCTGAAAATAATGTGGCTTGATGGATATGGACAGCTGACAAATCTTTGATCCTTTTTCTATGTTTATGTAGTTTTTGTACTCCTAATTACATGTGAATGGAATGTAATAGACCGAAAATTCTAACTGCTTTGACCCATATGGGCTGGTACGGCAAGGGATATCTTATGCTCGTTTTGTAAGGTCTCTTGTATTATGCAGCCAATATAAATATTAATACATATATAATACACTGTATATATGTATGTTGAAACTTTATATATGGCTCAAACAAGGTTAAGGCAATCCTGCACGAGTTTGTGATGTTGGTTGATTTCAAATCATCTCAAGTGATCGTCCTCTATAACAAGCTGAATTATGAATTAGGTAATTGACCCTATGCCAATCAAGAGGAGAGGAGAATTTGTGCGCATATCAGTCCAATACAATATATACCTTGTTATGTTTTAAATAATATTGGTGTCAGGTATTGTTCTCAGGCAATGATCCATGGTTTATTATTTAAGTTGACATCAGTGTGACCTTCAGATGTTTAGAAAAGCCTAATATGATGAGGGATAAATAACAACAAAATTGCATTAAAAATAACGATGTCCAAAAGTTCGCACAGGCACTAAAAACCTTGACCTTATGAATGTTGCACATCTTATATATACAAGGGAAAAGGAAGCTGAAGAGACCATGCGGTCAATTTCATCTGGCAACCAATTTTGAACTGAGACTACAAAACTGTGATACTTAGTGAAATTGAAACCAGCAGTTTTTCCAGAAATTGTGAATCAGAAACTAAATAGTTCATTTAATGAGCTATTCAGTTAAAGAGTGATTGGCAATCAAGCTCTGTTTCTCCTGCTCCAAGTAATAGATCTTGTCATTCATAGCTTCTTTCTTGTATGCCTCCACCATGATAGAGTAGGTTCTTGTATCTGGTTGGCATTGATTATCTTTCATCCGTTTAAAAACTCTTTCCATCTCCATCAAATCGTCTGCCTTGGCGCATGCAGAAATAACTGCATTGTAGAAGGTGGTATTCTCAGATATTTCAAACTTTGCAGCCAACTGAATAGTGGTAATAACCTTATGGAATAGACCCGCGTTAGCATATCCGTTTATAAGGCAACAAAATGTCTTGGTGTCTGCTTTCATGCCTTCCGCTCGCATCTGATCAAAGGTATACTCCATGTGTTTTGCATCCCCCACATCAGCAAAAACTTCGATCACATTGTTGTAAGTTGACGTCGTCCAAGGAAACTGAAGCTTGCGCATGTACTCCATCACCGACGACATCTTATCATACATGCGTTTCTTACCATAAGCACCAATCAAAATATTGAAGGTGCGAGTCTCAGGTTCGACTCCGAAATCACGGAACTTCTCATACCATCTCTCCATGGAATCAATCTGACCGTTGTTACCAAACACACTGAGGATAATGTTCATTGTCCACACATCAGGTTTGCAAGATGTGCTGTCCAACATCCCAGATAGCACTTTCTCCATATGGTCATACATCCCGGCCTTCCCATATCCGCTTAAAACTATATTTTGAGTGACAGTATTTGGAGTGATCAATCTTTGATCCATTTCTTGATACAAAGTGTCAACCAACTCGAATCTTGAAGCGTCAACACATGCCTTGAGTAATGTGCTGTAGGTGAAAACGTCGGGCTGGCAAAGAGGGAGCGTCTTCATCTGGTGAAGAATGGAGAAAGCGTCATCGATGAGATTGCTGCGGCAATAAGCAGCAAGTAAAGCAGTGTAAAGTTCAGGAGTATGCGGGAGTCCTTCTTGGAGCATTTCGTCGAAAAGCTGATGGGCATGGTGGGGCTGGCCACATCTGCCCAGTAGAACAATGAGTTTCATGTAGGTGCCTTCTTTGGGGTGGTAAAAGGGTTGTGATTTGAGCATTTGGAATACCTCAAGAGCTGGGAGCCAGTGTTTTTTGACGATGCGATCGGACAAGGCCTCAGTGACAGTGTTGGCCCAGGCTTTGGCTTCGTTCTTGCGATCCAATTTTTTCTTGATATTCTTGATTGGGGTTCTCCTAGGAGCCCTAGTTTCGGTGGTTCCAGGAAACTCGCCCTTTTTCCAGTGCTTCTTTTTAGCAGTAGAATAAGAGCATCGAAGAGTCTGGTAATGTTTGGGATGATGATGGGTTTTGGGTTTGTTAGTGTGAGAAATAGGAGAGGTAAGGAACGAATAAGAAAAGGAGAGAGACATCAGCGATATTATCATTTCATTGCTCTAATGTCTTTCCGACCCATAGACACTTTCTATCCTATCATTAAGTCCGCAAGCAAATGATGCCGCCATCCTTGGGTTGGTGTTCATTCGACTATTTTTCTCGTCCATAAATTTTTTTACAATATTGTTAATAACGTTAATTTTTTTATTAAAAAGTTTTTTCTTTTAAAATATATATGTTTTATTAATTATAATAAAAATTTTAATTTATCTCATTAATTATTAAATTAATAAAATATATTTATTTTTTATCAAATATAATTAAAAATATAAATAAAAGATTATTATAACTTAATATTAAATATATTTTTTAAACAATATTTCTCACAATTTTTTGAGAAGAGAGTAGTATCATTTTGCAGCATGGCATGATAGATGCTTCCATAAGGCTAGACTCTAAATTTCAGTGTTGGACTTCGCATTGGAGTGTGCTAAATAACTGAAATGCAAATTCACATTTTCCGGTTAACTCTTTGTATAAATATAAATAATAAATAGGTAAATACTATAATATCTATTTTAATATTGCAACTAATATAATTTTTAAATATTTAAATAATAGATTCATTAATGTGATGATTATTTATCATTTTAAATAACTTTTATTTTAAATAAAATTATCATAAATAATTAATAAATTACACATAATTTAAAAATTTACACAATAACATAAATATGCCTAATCATAAAGTTAATCAATTAATGGTAAATATTAATTTCATTAAATTTAAATATTTATTTTTCCCCCAACTACCTCTGCAGTATAATTTTTCCTATTACTATTATTATTAATTAAAATGAGCCTCTTTTTTTTTTTTTCCAACACATATACATCAGATTTTCTACTGACTTATGAATTCCCACACGCATTAGCGCTTCTACCTTCTAGAAAAAAAAAATGTCCAACCTAACCTAATAATGGAAAAATTAAATACACTGATCTACATCAGCTAGACCCATACTTCAGCAACTCCCACCTGAAGGGTTGGAACACATAGAGAACTTCCGGAGAGCTCTTGAACAGCAGAGCTACGCACACACATACGGCAGCAATGGCCACCATTGACAGCATTACTGGCCTGTACACCAGTGATGTTCTTGTTTGGCCACATGCCAACTTCTGTTCACATAACTTGCAATGCTGCTGCATTGCATTCATCTCAATCTTCTCAGTTTGCAAGCTAGCTACTTTCAATGATTTACGTGCATCTTTATATTTGTCATTGCTATCTAGGAAGGTTTTTGGTATATCAAGCACCACGTGCCCATTTTCTGCTTTCTTATTGATTTTTCTCTGAATTAGATGCATATACGAGTAGTATCCTCGTAGGCATGCATAATCATTAGGTGTTAAACCTGTGCTGTCACGAGCAGTCCTCCACGCTTCAATTCCCACCTAGACAAGGCACACCAATATCAGCAGTGCAAAACAAACCAAAAAGAAGAAAGGAATAAGATTTAATGCAAAAGCAACATGATGCAAAAAGATGAAAGAAAATAAAGGCTGCACAACACATAGAGTACATACCAATCCAGGATCGTCAGTTAAGGCATCCAATACATTCTCAGAGCTATCTATACTAGCTGCAACATGAAGAGGAGTCAACCCAGCTGGTCCAACAACATTAGGCTTAAATATGAAGTTGTCACAGCCCCCATACTGCTGCTGCCCCAATCTACCAAACTGCCTATCTGGGACATATTTTAACAATAATTCCACCATAGGTCTGCAATTTCTCCGCACAGCTCGATGGAGTAGGCCAATATCTAACAATGCAAGTTCGATCGATGAATGTTCTCCCACATCCACTGTTCCATCAAATAGAAAGGAAAGGAGTTTCTTCACCACAGCACACCAATCATGATCCATGGAGAATTCTAATAGCCACTTGTACCGCTTGAAAGGGAAGCGCCCCGAGTTGGGATCCAGGTGACCTAACCTAAAATTCAAATGACTTCTATGCAGAAGCCAGCCCATTTCATGTATAAAGTCCAGTGCTTGATTCCTGGCTTCTGTTCTCTCAGCATGCCTATGCACGTTATCAGATGTCTCAGCAACTTCAATTGCTTCCTCCAGCACACAGATCTCATAACACACTTCTTGCTCTGCAACTATAAATGGAAAGAAGCTGCTGCTAAGACAATGGTCCTCAACCTGACAGAGAACAGTAACCAAAATTCTCAAACAACATACACAAACATGCACATATAAAAGATAGGAAGTGATGATAGCCTTTATCCCTTGTTTGCTACTTTAGATGTTTAAACTCTCCTGCATGGCACAAACTATGGATTTGTTATTGTACACACAGCCTGCTGAAATTTTCGTATATTGATAAATGGTTATTACACACAGCGAGAGAGAGAGAGAGAGAGAGGCATGTCAACATTGCAGTAGTTGCAGAAAAAGCAAATGTTTCTTCAAGATTGGGGGCAATTCAAGGCTATATAAAGCATAGATTCAAAGACACCAATATCAGGGAAAACAATAAAAATGGCCGTTATTCACAAACCAATTCTACCTTCGAAAGATTTTATTTTATTTTTTAAATACTTATAACTTGCATCATCCTAAGCCTCTAACAGACCACCAACCACAAAATATTAGGAATTAGGACTCAACTAAGCAAAGAAAATTTTCTGTGTAAGACATGTGACTCAGCAAAATGCTAAATCAAGAGATACACAAACTTTAATTAAGAAATGTTCATGTTGCTCACTGAAGGAATAGACAACAGAACATCATAAAAAAATAAAAGAATATGCTAGCACCTCAATGAAGCCTCTTCCAGTTATGTTTGGTATAGAGCAAGGAAAACTCAAGCACTGAATCTTGTCATGCTCATTGATTCCATCAGCACTATCAGTCAAATCATCAGAAGTTTCCTGGACCAGATATTTTCCTTCTAGAGCACATAGCAACCTGGAATCACAGGTATGGCTTAATTCCATAGTAACCTCAATATTTTGGAAGTTTCTATCAAGAAGCCCACTCTATTTTATCCCATTTCAAAAAGAGAATGAAAACTTTCTTTCAGAACAAACAAACCAATTTGAGTCCTTAAATTTCATAGAAAGTAAAAAACAACAAATTCAACTGCACAGAGAGTATTGAATCACCTGTTGGTAGGCCGAAAAATGTTGAAGCCCTTGACTACAAAATGAGTTCTCTCAGATAAAGTTGCTGCAACAGGTTTGATGCATAAGATCCTGCAATTTTTATCGTGCTTTAGCTGTAAGGGTGTGTCTAGAACAACTTGACCTGCAGCACAGATATAGCAAATCAAAGTGCTTCTCTTTCATCCCAAATTCACTTCAGAATCATGATTCTTTTGTCAGTCTTTTCCTCTTCTCTCCCTCCTCACTCCACTCTTTCTTTTACACAATACGCACATGAATGCAGAGAGAGAGAGAGATGGAACAAACCATTATAAATAAAGGATAGACAATTATGCACCCTGGCATAAACCCATCCTGTTCTCCAAAAAGATTCATTGGACGCATCAAGAAGCCTATTCAAACTGGCACCCAAACGAAGGCAGATCTGCATGTGATAATGCTTATACACAAAATTAATAAATCCTTCTATGCTGAGGATTTAGCAGTTTAGAATCTGGTATCTACAGGAAACGTCTCGAATATTTAGGAATTAACATTTCTGGTTAGCTGGAAGCATACCTCCTCCCATTGAGGTTCTTGCATACGAAGATATATTGTTAATATGATACAGCCAGGCCTTATATAACTCTCAATGTCTGTGGGACTCTGAGACAACCAATCAAGGATCTGGAGATGTGTACATAATTAAACCAGGTGAGGGCCACATAAGGAGAAGACCATAAAAGAGAAATATGCACTGGAAGAATAGCTCAGAAAGTACCTGTGTACGTAGAGTAACAGGAAAATCATTCGGATCTTTTCCAAAAATTTTAAAAACAATCCGGTCTGTGCGACTCTGGCAATATTCAAGAAAGAGCAATCAACAGGTTTACTTCTTTAAGGTATATGTAACATCTGAACTACAAGAAAAATGTTACAAAGTTTATGGCGATTTCTGTATGCAACACCTATGTACAGTTTCCTTCATAATTCAAATTTCAAAAGCATTCACCAATTCTTTTGAATACTATGTGTACACGTTAGCAACATGAAGTAGATACATCTAAGATAGTTAAGTAATTCTAAGCCACAAAATGACCATTGCCAAATATAGTATAGTCAAGTTAGCAGCAAATGATGCACAAGATCTAGAACTGAAGGATAGCGGATTTATTGCTTTTACATTCTACCTTGTTAAATTCAATATTTGTTCCATAGTCATCTGCAAGACATGCATACAAGAAGAGAGAAAGCATAGATAGTTCAATGTAATTAGACAATAACGAAAAAGGAACATATGCATGAGGAAGTTGGAGCCAGTATTACCAATGATATAATGCAGAGGTTCAAAGGACGCAGAAACTTAAATGGAAAAGATGTCAATCACAGAGAAAAAGAAAATATACCTGAGCCTCTCCACTGGAACTAGATGGAGACAGGGATGTAGTTGAATCTGAGTTTCCACTCATCTGCGATTGACTTTTCTTATGAAAGCCTAGCTGTGCCAATAAAGGGCAGTTTATAGGCCCTGTCCCTTGATTTACAGGGCCAATGGACCTCCCTACGTTCCCTAAACAATCTTGTGAACCATCATAAACATTATTCAAGTCAATGTTATTAAACTGGACCCTCCCCCCTGCAGGTTCTGGTTCATTTCCTTTGGCTGGAAGGTTGCATTGCAAGGGGAACAATGCTGTGGATTGTGAACCTGATATGGCTTGTGGAAGTTCACCCTGGGCATAATTTATGAACATTCTTTCTTCTGCCAAATCAGAAACAGGTACACTCCCACAATGGCCCGAAGCCCTCAGAATCCCCTGAGAATTAGTGCAATGATCTTGCTTAGAAGCTGAAGTAGAAGGCCCAGCAGACTCAGAACCATTTCTAACCATGTCTGATACTTTTTCAATCATCCGAACAGTTGTCCCAGTATTGACCAAACCTTGAGATCCTTGGAGTAATCCAGGTATGCTCCTTCCACCAGTTGTACCAGCGAGATTGGCCAGGTTCCTCAATAAATGAGAAAGCAAGTCCTGATCCTTTGTTTGATCAGAGCTGTTTACTGCAAATTACAGAAGTCAGAATCTGCGGAATGAAATAGGGTTGGCAGTTATGACACCAATTAAAAGAAAGAGGGAAAGCTTGGATAGAAATGAGCTGATTATAGTCGAATACAATTTTAAATATGGTGCTAGACATCACGTTTTGGCTTCAAGATAACAAGACCTTCCTGAGGAGAAGGAAAAGATTTTACAACACCAACTTGTGTGTAGAATTGTACCAAACTAAAAACCCAACTAGTCGTGGGATTTCATATTACTATAAGCATCAACAGCAGGGTAGGCAAGTCAAATCACACAACAATGATATAGAAAAAAAATTATGCAAATTGTCAACCATCCTAAGTCCATGATTTGAATATTGCTACCTGCGACCAACTGGCATGCCACACCTTACTTGCCTCCTTGTTTTATTGCACAATAACCAGAAGACTTAATCAGAAAGAATTTCTCCATTACCAACAGCAAGCAACAATACTTAAAAGAGATCTTTAACAATAACACAAACTAGAAACCACATTCCAATGCTAAGATGTTAAGAAATCACAATCTGAATCCGAGAATTAAAATATTTCTATCTTATAATTTTCTTATTTGCAAGTGAACTTTTGCATTATAAAGTAGGTCTGTACTCTTTTTCTATTTTTTATCAGTAAAATCTACAAGACAGATCCTGAACAAGGGGCGTCCAAGCCTATCCTGGTGAGACTGCCAATTCAAAGAATCAAAATTCCCAACCAGAAAAAATCAGCAAACCAAGATTAAAATCATCAAGGCACAGAATCCAGTTACCAACCAAAGACACCAAAATGACAAATAAGAACTTGCATTCCATGCAACAGAATTATTCCCTTTGTCTACTTTATGCCATCTAGCCGAAAACACGGCCGCACCAACAGAGGGAGAGAGAGAGAGAGATGGAGAAACTGCCCCTTTCTTCAAAAAGTGATAGAACATAACTGACAAACAAATGCACAGTGCAAGAGCAAGTGATCAACTTTCTCTTGTTTGCTCAACAGACTGAAGGCCAAAAAGTAACCACCTTCCCAAGTTAGACTAATTTCCTAGCTGTAAAAACAAGTACCAAAGCCAATACTTTCTGTTTATATTTTCCATCCTTTGGTAAACTAGTGTAAGTACACTTTGCTTCCCTAAGTTTTCATCCAGCAAGACAAAAGTTGATTATAACAAAATTGTATATTTCATCATTTGTTGCAAAGCTAGATGGGGAATTAACTGGCCATGGAGCTGTGAACTGATGCTATAGTGCGACATAAACATCACTGGGTAATAACTTGGTCCAGCTTTCAAAGAGTAAACCAAAAATGAAATATCATGAAAACTGTTTTATAAAATAAAATCTTATCACTAAGAAGAAAAGCACAAATATCACCGATTGCAAACAGAAATCTTGTAGAGAACTAACTGCTGCTTTTTGTATGTTGGTAAACCAGATAAACTTGATGGGAATAAGTACTTACAGTGCAAATTGGAGAGGATCCTCAGCAGACTCATCAACAGATAGCTACTACCCTTTTCATCATTCAAGGAACCTCCATTAACTACAGTTTCAGGATGTGTCTTCCTCCTCCGCTTGTTATGTCCAGCCAAACGCCTACGACAGCTTCTTTTCCCTTCATCAAACTCTTGAAGAACATGAAACCTGCCCATAATTATAAACCAAGTTGTCTCTGACTGCCAAAAAAAAGCACATCGCTACATAATATACTGATACCCTAAAAGGCAATTGATAACAAGACTGCAATACAAATCAAGACAACAGAAATTTAAAGGTTGCAATGTACAATAGAATAACTGCAACACAAATCAAGACAACAAGAAATTTAAAGGTTGCAATGTACAATAGAATATTGTTTCTTGTGAAAATGAGGAAACTTTAGAAGCTGCTATAATGATATGATTCAAGATCAACAAGAGTCTAAAATGTTAATTGGAACAAAGATAACTAACCTGCTACATTGCTGGCAAAAGCGCTGTATAACATTTCCCACCAGCGCTTTACTGGCTTTGGAATGCATTTCACAAACCTTATGGCGTCGGTGATAATCCTTGGCATTGCTGAGATCAACCCTACAGTCTTCCACTTGACAAACAGTACGATTTGAAGCAGTGGCAATAA
>CATIWR010553034.1:0-12058 GCA_949677035.1 Omphalea diandra | reverse complement strand
TATATATATATATATATAATTCTAGTGTAATTGAGATTTGGGAAAAATTAAACACTTGTATCCATATCTTCTATTCTTCATTAATACAATCTAATGCTTCATGAACCCCAATTAATGAAGAGAGTCAAAGTGGCTTGACTTTAACTTGCCATGTTTGTTTATTGTAATTTAATCCTTTTGCCAAATTGTGTCTCAAGTAGATCTAGAATATGAAATAGTATTAAATAATGTAAAATTTAATTTTGGTACTTGATTCCCAAGTTTATAACTTGAATGACTAGGTTCTTTAAAACTTATTTTCAAGAATGACTTTCTACCTTCCATAATGACTATTTGACCATCCATAAGTATTTTTATTATGACTTAATCAATGTCCATAAGACACATAATCCCATTATAAAGAGAGGTGAATCTTTTACCTCTTATCATGTTGCTTCATATGATTTCCTACATACCTACCTATTACTCTATATGTAACTTGGTTTAAAAGCTACATTAATCAGTGTCAAAACATGTAGTAAGACATATAAGCTAGCATATCAATTTGAAGTCAAGAGATCATAATCATAACTAATATATGATATTTCCATGACACATTATTCAAGTAATAGGAATTTGTACATTAGCCCATCATGTCTCCATGTGATTTGTTAATTAGAACAACTACTTTCAATTGGAGGGATATAATGTATGCTAGTTTATCCACTTTATCAATGTCCTTTTGTGACAATGTTATGACTAGAGATGATTTAGGAGTAATAAAATTTATATGCAAATATATTGTCTCATTGTTATGAACACTTCATAATCATATTTGTATTGTACATATTCTATGGACTTTATCAATTAGCATTACAAAATATGAATAGTAAAAGATAAAGAGTGCCATATATTATTACATGAAAATTTATAGTTACATTAAAATATTAGATCCTGAATTTACTAACACTTACATACTCACTTCTACTTAAGGCATAAAAGAACAAATAAATAACCTTGTCATTATTTACCACTTGTTTCTTTTGTTTATAAGACATTTCATCAATGTCTTACTCCACCTGTTTTTCATTTGTAATGGTCTTCATTGGTACATAAGGAACCTTTTTTATAATTCTTCATAACTCAATTTACTCTAACCATAGGAAGTATTACATTCACTTTTCCAATATTCACAAAAACTACCATTGTAGAAAGAAGGTCATACCACAAATTGGCCTTTAAGTATATGCTCATTTAGGGTTGTCATGGATCTTTCTCTTTAATAATGACGTTCTTTAATAAAGTTAAACTTCCCCTTGTGGAGCTTGGCTTTTATACCAACTATAGGTCTCAATAAGGATAAGACAATCTAAAATGAGGAGAAGAGATGAATTAGGTGCTTTTAAAAAGTTTTGGGAACTTAACCCAATTTTCTAAACTTTAATCAGTTGTAGATTATGCGCATAAAATCCTCTTTCTCTAAAATAAAAATAAAGAATACAGAGAAGAAGAAAAGACATAAAAATTCATAGTTGTTTGATAATATGCCTAAGTTCACTCCTTAAGCTTTTACTTAAGGCTTTTCATTATCTTTTATAGCCCTTTTAAAGCTCAAGGAAAACCTCATACATTCTCCTTGTGCTAAGCTCAAAAGAGCAAGTGACACCTTTGTAATTTTACAAGCTAATTACCACCATAAGACCATAAGAAACCCTTATAAAGAATGTTCACCGGGAAGTACCCAAGCCTCTTAAATAGGTAGTGAGATATAATTAGTGCTTACGAAAACTCTATACTCACAAACTCATGGTTTGTTACAAAGGAAATAAAACTCTTTATTCCTAAATATAAAGATTACTCCTTACACAAAGCACTTAAATAAATAAAATAATTGTCTAACCTCTATAAGATCATATGGGGTCTCCTTATGTTGACAAGAGTTAATAATCACTACCAGTAGAACAAGCTATTCACTAAGATGTTCCTCAAGTTTTTGACTTTGTACAAATCATTGCTTAGGCTACTTAAGAAGTTCACTTATTGAACAAGCTATTCACCTAAGCCATTCACTTTACCTCAAGACCATTCAAACATTCTGTTTGATTTTTGCTAATTTTCTTCATATTGATTGGATTCATGAAAAATATGAACATAATCATTCCATTAGAATGAACAGATTGTTCTCATCTCAAGTAACTTTAGTTTGAACAACTTCTTCCTCGAACTATAGTCATTCCATTTTTTAACATGTTGTTCACTACTTCTTATCTCAGAACTTTAACATCTAGCCATTCTTGTTTTCCTTTCCAAAGCTTTTTTGGCACTTCTCTTCTTTTCTTGTTTGTGTTCATCTCTATTTTGTATTTATGCTATTCTTTCTAATTGAGTTCTCTTTTGAAAATATAATGCCTTCAAAGGCTTTGATCAACTTAATAGCTCTTCTTTGGATTTCTTTTAATAGGCATTCTCAAACAATTACTCATGAGATATTTGGACGTTTTCTTTTCAAATATTAAAAACACTTTGACATCAAAATTCTCCACATAATCAACATTCTTCAAAAATAAGTCTAACCAAATAATAAGACTCAAAGATAAGGAATAAAACTTATCAAAGTTTTATTATCATCCAAATATTAATCAAATATATGATTAAGGCAATACTTATTATACCCTTGGCATCGAATTATAAATAATAATATTTTAAATTTATTTTTTATTAAGTAGATTTTTACTTCTATTTTTATAAATTTTTCTATGCTATATCATCCTCATTTTCTGGTTTGGATCAACTTTTTTGTTAGGAATTCTTATTATGGAAGGCTTTTTTTTTTTCCTGAGTGCTATGTTAGATTCTCAGTTTTTTTAGAATAATAAACAGTCATATGATATATATAAAATAAAATAATCTTAAGATTTAGACTACTAATATGAAATCGATTCTTAACACTACTAATAATTGCACATTGGTTTAGCTCCGAAAATCATGGTTCTATGTTCACTATGAATCTTTTTCAATGACTTTGCATCTTTATCAATTATGGAGATCCTCACCATATATAGTGTTATAACATAATGTAAACTAAAATATATATAGTATGTTATATTAGATTTGAGAGACGATGCCTAATAATATCGCATCATATGTTACTAAACAACTAATTTCAAATCACTAAAACTCTTAAAGCAAAAGACAACAAGTCTCATCAAGAGAGACAAAATGGCAAATCTACAATAAAACTCCAAAAGAGAGACAAATAAAAACTAATAAATAAGGTAAAGTAACCCACTTTATTGAAGAAAATAAAGAAAATGAAGAGAAAATAAGTTTGTCATCAATAAAATATACTAGTGATAGCCTAAAAAATACTAAAAGAGAATTATTTAAAAAAAAAAAAAAGAAAAAGAGATACCTAAGGTTTCTCTAATGATAGGATTCTCATTAGTTCTTTGATAGTGTGCAAATTTTTCTTAAGAGCATTTCTATTTTTGGCAATTATCAAATTAAACTCACAAAAAAATAATGACTAAAAATTATCATTGAATGGAGTGTGTTAATTTAATTAACATGTTAACTCAATTTGATTATTTGAGAGTAAGATTGTTGATCATCTATTGGATATTTCTAGTTTATTGGGACAATTGTTGGACAAATAAATATGTAATTCTATTCAAATCCAAGAAATCAATTTGAAATTAAGGGATAACCTATTTGATTGGATCAAATTAAGATCAAAGGTTTAAAAAATTTTAAATTTTTGGTAATATTTTAAATTTTAAATTATTTTTATTTATATATTATTTATAATTCTAATTTATCTTATTAATTATTACGGAGCATATTCAAGAATAATGATTTTCTCTTCATGTCATAAAGAAGGTTCAATTAACTCGGTGAATCATACATCTTCAACAACTTATTAGAAGTTAGATTAATAAAAAAAAATTTAAAATTTATATGTTCAAAATTCTATTGTTATTGAATTATTATTATTTGAATAGAGATTTATTTTATTATTGTTGAAAGATTAAAAATTATGTTATTGAATTTTGTTAAAGATGATCTTTTATCATTATTTGCTATTTTTTTATTTAAATGTGTGTTTATTATGAAAAATAATTTCATTAATTTATTTGTATTTAATTAGATAGTGATATATATCATATAAAAAATATTTTATATTCCAAAGTACAATCTAAAAAAAATTAAGATAACTAATTTGTTAAACTCGGTTATCCGATTATGTTTATATGTGATATTTTTAGATCGATTTAGATTTTTCTAGATATTAACCTCTTATATTTGGATCAAATAAAAAAAATAGTCATATAATCGAATATTCGATCTGTAGCTAATGGCAAATTTTCATTTATAATGATTTGTCTCTTGGTTTGAACTAACTTGAATTATTGAAGAACTTTTTTTCTTAAAAAAAAAAGATTCTTGTTTGTTCAAAATTCAATTTAGACACTATTCATGGCTTTTGATTGGTCAAAAACATATTTTGACGGAAGTAAGGGATGGTTGCAATCGTTCATCGAGTCAAGTGAGACTGTTTTTTCAAGCGCGAATGATGGAATCAATATTCTTCAAATGGTTAGCAAAGAAAACATGATAAGAAGTACAGTTGATTTGGATCAAATAATAATATAAAATGGATGTTGATATGGTGGCAGTAGAAGTCAAACGCACGCAGTGGCAGAATGAATAAGAGTACCGGATATATATAAGCAATTGACTATGATTGATGGGAACTTTAATTAACTCGGATATCCAACAAAAATAGTTTACTTCTAGTACTGGGATCTGTATCCAGCCATAGACGCAGTCTTCAGCCACAGCTGATGTGTCCTTCCCATGAAATTGATTACCATCAATTCACCAGAAAATCTCTACGTGCACCAGTCCAAAAAGGAAAAGAAAGAAAGCAAGGAAATTCCTACTCTTTTAACTCCTTCTATCAAAAGAAAAACGAAAAATTCCATGGAGAAAACATGCCAGCTAAAATCTTAAAATCTTTGGGGTTGAGTTTGTCAAACCTTGAGACATAAACCTGCCGTTTAGTAAAGAGTAGGTAAACGTAATATATCAAATTTATCTTAAAAATAAATTTGCATAGTCCGTAACATGTTTCCTTTTTTTTTTTTTTTGTTTTTTCGACGTATCGATCGAAACTGATACCAAACAGATCCTTTGAAAATGTTTATTAATGAACTCGCATTATGAATCATTTATCTATAGTTCAGATAGCAAGAATTGACTAGGCTTTTCCATGAAGTTATTATTTTTTTTCCTAACTAGAAACAGTTCCATGTCCACTTCAGGTCCTGTCTTTTTTCAGGGTTATGCAAGTATATAAATATATAGATAAATATAGGTTAAAGAATCAAATATCACAACTAGGGCATTATATGTGTGACGCATTCAAAATTTCTGGCTGATATATATATATATATATTCGTGAAATTTGCCCAATCTAACCTATGGAATGGCTATCAAGTTTTGACTTTGGACTTTGGAGAGGTCTTAGGTGGAACCTGTTTGAGTGACAATTGTAGGGTCCTCGTCTATTCTATCAAATCAAATCTTTCATGTCTAGTAAATTGGGTGATTTGATATGTAATACGCATACATTTGAGGAATTTAAACATGCAATTCCATGTGTGCGAAGGAAGTGGGTGAAGACCACGATTAGGTATTTTGTGTGGAGACAGTTCGGTCAAAACACCCACAATTAAATTTTCCATATGTATGTGGTGATGGCTGGCTGGTGGAGGAGTAGTAGTGTTGGAGTCAGCTCAAAAACCAATACAAGATCTTTCCCATTCATCCTAGGAAAATAATTTTTATTATGAGTTTTTCTGGTTCATTTTTTATTAATGAATTTCATGATAAAGAAGGCATTAAAAATTTTAATTAATAAATATAAAAATGTCATTTAATTATAATCACTATTATTTAAAATAATGGAGCAAAATTTTAACTTTTTCACTAATTCACTTATGAATTATTGTATATAATTTTGCTGAATAAAGTGCATATACCACCAATTAAGGCTTCACGACTACTAGATATCTTCCAAGACTAAAACTCCTCTCATATTCTGTCAAACTTTAAAAGGAATTTTAGAGAAAAAGACAACTTTCCTTTCTTAAAAAAAAAAAAAAAGTAGAAGGTCGGCCAAGGGGCCAAGTTCTTGACTTGGTGAAATGATAGACCTAAAGGTGCCAAACACTACTACTGATAAGTTAGGATTTGACAATATGTTTGTTTGCCATATGCAACATGGTTCTTACCGGAAATGACGAGGTTTTGACGAGTACATTATACGAAGGGGAAATGCAAGTGCAAGCACTGAAAATTAAACAAACAACTCATCAACTCGCGTTTTACATAAATTTATATTTTATATAATTTTTATTTAAAATTTTAAATTAATGTTATTATTAATTTTAAAATATAAATTCATCAATACATTTTTATTAATTGATTTTCATAAATAAAAATTATTATTATAATTTTAATGATTAACGATAATTTTAATAATTAACGGATATAATCTCACTATAATCTATATATTATCAAACAAATTGATAATTTTTATAAAATGATATTATATTAAAGAATGTAAGATACATACAATATTTTATATTGTATTAAAATTGATTAATATTTATTTTTATAAAATTAATATTCATATCTGTTCTAGAAAAGAAAAGAAAGATATAAGCTATTTATTTATTATTTATTTAAGTAGTCAAAATTTTACTTGAATTCTTATATATAATTCTTTGTTATGAATATATTAAATAATTGATATATCAAGTTATCAAGAACTAGTGGATGACATGTGCTTTGTGCAGCCATAATTTAATATATTATTTAAAATATATTTAAAACTATTAATAAAATAGAATATTCATCTAAAATATATTATTAAGTAAATAATATTTATTTTTAAAATAAGTAGTATGTAAATAATTTTTTTTACTTTATATTAATAAATTGAAATATTTATTATATAGATAAATAATATATTTTCTTAAATAGATAATATTATTTTATAACTCTATTTTACATAATTATCTATTTTGTAATCTTTTAATATTTTTAAATTTTTAATTTTAATTTCTCCAATTAAATAATTTGATATATAAATTTAATAGAGATTTTAATTATTAATTTTAAAAAATTAATTTAATAAATACAAATTGTGATTTCAAATAAATTCTAACATTAAAATTAATTATATATTAATTATTAAATCTAATGTTTCAAGTAAGGAGAATAATTCTTCTTAATGTTTTGACTATTATATGGGTCTTACCGTAAATGATTAGGCTTTGACATGTGTTGAATATGGAGAGGAAACGCAAATGCAAGACCTCAAAATTAAAGAAATTTCAAAATCTCAAGCAATCGTGTGAGCAACTTCGCGTGTTCAAGTATTGATTCTTGAAATGCCACACAAGCGTTTCCACATGTTTTTTTTTAAAGCAGCCTACCCACATTTTATATGGGAGAAATTTGGACAAATGTGGATCATGCATGGGGTCATTAATTGAATTCTCTCTCTCTCTCTCTCTCTCTCTCTCTATATATATATATATATATATAGGAAAGCAAATCAATCGGGTTAACGGGTAATAAATCCAAATATATTAAATAAGGTACAATCTACTATTAATTTTGGGACTAAAGCTATGTAAATTAATGATACACTAAAAGCCCCTCTCTCGAACTTAAAGGTGAAATAGTGGAGACCAACTTAAGTTTGTTAAGTAAAATAGTAAATAATCTAAGTGGATAAATTTTATTGAAAATATCGGAAATATGATCAATAGAAGAGGCAGGAAGAAGCTGTGAAGTACCATGCTAAAGATATTGACAAACAAATAATAATCATTATCAATGAGTTTGGTTCATTCATATAAAAACATTATTATGGGCAATTTAAATGGTGCTTAAATTGTTATAGTGTAGAACATTAGTAAAGGAGTGTGTAGCACCCATATCTTCAAGTAACCAATGGAGCCAGAGCAATTTCGAAGTACCAACAACAACTACTTGATATTCATATCCTCTGCTAGATTAATATGTCACTGTTTGCTTGTGACTGCACAATGAAATGATCAAGTCACCTAAGAAGAAGCAGCAACAAGTTGTAGAATTACAATTAATAGAATCACTAGTCCAAATAACATTAGAGTATCCGTGCAAGATTAATAAAGAATGAGTAAAGAAATGAAGTCAATGAAGAAGAGTGCCTTTGACATACTATAGGATACGAAGAATAGCAATAAAGTGAGTGGTTCGAGGAGCAGTCATAAACTACTTAATAATGTGCACAACATAGGCAATATGAGAATGAGTCATTGTAAGATAAACAAGACTACTAATAAGCTGTCAATATAAAGTGAGATCAGAAGGAGGCATGTTATAACAGAGTTAACTTACCATCGGTATCGAATGGTGTAAAGGCAGTATTTGAATTAGTGATACCGGATTTGGAACGCAAATCAAAAGCATATTTGACTTGACACAAATAGAAGACATCAAACTAGAAACGACTTCAAGACCAAGAAAGTAATGGACTGACCCCAAGTTTTTAATCTTAAAATGTTGGCTAATATAGTTTTGGAAGTCAAAATTGACTAAATAATCACTATTAATGATCCTATCATCCAAAGTAATGAAAGAATAATGTAATTATTAGTATGATGAATAAATAAAGTAGAATCATGAAAGTTAGAGGTGAAAATAAACTATAAAATAGTGGAGTTGAATTTTGCAAACCATACACAAAGAGCTTGGTTAAAACCATATAAAGCATGGTACAGAAGATAAACTTTTTTGTATAATGGATGAGAATATATAGGAGAAGGATGCATATACACTTCTTCATCTAGGTTTCCATTAAGTAACATCCATTTAGAAAAGAGGCGAATGTTGACTATAATAATAGCTAAAAGACCCTAGACAGAAGTTGAACGAGCAGTAGGAGCAAATGTTTTTTCATAATCAATGGTATATTCCTGAGTGTAGACTTTAGCATCCAAACAAACTTTATAACGCTAAACAGAATCATCAAAGCAAGTTTTAATCATGTATATCCATTTAGACCCAATAGGAGTTTTACTTGAAAGAAGGTCCACTAAGTCATAAGTATGAATTTTCTCTAAGGCTTGAAGTTTTTTAGACATTGGTTGTGCTAGAAAGGGTTAGTACTAGTAATAGTAGAAAACATTGATAATCTATAAGGTGATGAAGAGTTCTCTTGCCCAACTAAAGTCACAAATAGGAGGAATAGGATCTTTAGAGGAAGCAGATTTCGTAAATGCAAATATAGAGGTGGGATAAAAAAAAATACTGAGATCAATAGAAGAATCTGTATTAGAGGAAGGAAAAACTCTATTGAAGAGTCAGTAAAGAAGGATTGGTTGAGAAGCAAAGAATGAATTGTAAAATTTGGACAAGTAAAGAACATGGTGAGTTCCCAAAAACTACATATAAAAAAACACAACCGATTAGAAATAGGATCCCAATAACAATAACTATTATGTTCTATCATATACCTAAGAAAGCAACAAAAACATGCATAGGGTTAAAATTTAGTATATTCATAAGGGTTAAGAAAGCACAAGAAAAACTTTAAGATTTGAGTAATTAGGCGCCTTACCATGTAATTGTTTAAAAGGAGAGAGATTTTCAGGGATTGTAGTAGGAAGACGATGAATGATATAAATAGAAGTAAGAGCAGCCTAACCCTAAAACTTTTTAGGACATGATGTAAAAAGAAGTTGCACAAGTATAGTCTAAGATATGACGGTGCTTGTGTTCCACTTGACCATTTTATTGGAAGCACGAGGATAGAATCGTTGGAGAATAGTTTCCTATTATTTGAGAAATTGGACCAAAATGGAATCTTAATACTCCATTTCATTGTTAGTATGAAGAACTCTAATAGAACAACAAAACTAAGTCATAATCATGGCAGTAAAAGTAAAATAAGTTTGAGATAATTCATATCTATGCTTGAGAAAATATATCCAAGCGAACCTAGAATAATTATCAATCAACAAAATAAGATATTGATAGCCATTCATAGTAAGAGTAGGAGCATGACCCTAAATATCATAATGAATTAAACTAAAAGGAGTATCACAAATAAAGTTATTATTATTATAAGATAAAGTAGGTTGTTTTGCTAATTGATAATGTAAACAATCAGAAGACTCAATTTTAGAAAGCCCAACTGATCCACCAAAAGCAAAAGTTCAGAGTCTATAGTAAATACATGGCCAAGATTAAGATGTCACTGATATATCAAAGAAATGAAAGAAATGGTGGTAAAAGAATAAATCTATCTAGGAATAGAAATATGAAGAGATGTGAGCTCAAAGAATCTTCCTAGTTTGCATCATGTTCCAAGAATCTGACTCATCTAAAGGTCTTGAACCTAACAACCACAAGGAGAAAAAGGAATAGCAAGAACAAGATCACACATTTGACCAACAGAGACTAAGTTTATGGCTTAACTAGGAACATAATAAGTGTTAGGAAGACTAAGATTAGAGGTAACAACTATTCGGTATGGGTAATAAACATAAAACTAACATTAACAGAGTAAATGGAGGGAAGAAAAACAAGTAGGAGTTAGATTAGATAAGATAAAGTTGAGAAGTCATACGATTATAATAGCTAGTCATGGATGCAAAAATCTACTTGGGTGATAAATAAGGCAGTGGAGAATATCACCGATTTAAGAAGTGCTTCTAGATTACTGACAATAAAAATGAAGGAAGAAAACTCTTCAGAGGTAGCAGGAGCAGCAATAATAGAGGAAGAATTAGAATTAGAAGAAGACTTGAACTTTGTTAGAGCTCTTTTAGGATGAAGTGAGTGAGTTAAACAATTTTTTAAGATACGGCCATTCACATGATAGTATATGCACACAACTATAGGACAATTAGCAATAATATGGAAAATGTTATTATATTTGTTTAAAAGGATGAGCCACTTATGGAACAAAAGCATTTTTTAATGGAAAAGACTTGATTAAACCAAGACAGGTTTCTTCAAATATAATTTATTTAGTAGCTGCATCCAAAGTGGGAAATGAATCACGATATGATAAAGCGACGCGTACTTATTTATATTTAAGATGAAGGACCATAAGAACTTGGATAAGATGGAGAAGATCATTACTAGTATTAGCTTCAGGCAACTGATTTCATATATATTGAATAATGATGAAAAAAAGTCATTAATAGATTGTCCTAAGTCTTGCTTAAGACTATCAAGAGTAGTGAGTAGCTGATAATAATATGCAAGACCAGTAGTTTTACACCGATTAGATAAGAAATCTCAAATTTTCTTTATAATATCAAATTTAGCAAACTAAATATGAATGGATAAAATATGAGGTAATTATCTTATGAGTTTTGCTTTGCATGAAAAAAAAAATCTTATGATTTTTGCTATCCCAATTCTCAAGATGTTCAACATATTTAGCATCATTTCCATCAATATCCTAGAGAGGTTTGATAATATCACTAGTAATAATGTGTCAAGACTTGTGTCTAATTAAAACACTTTGCATGCGTTCAGATGAAAAAGTATAATTAGAATCATCTAAAATAGTACTAATAGGATGAGAAATTTAAAGATTTGTTCATATCAAGCAATCCAAATAAGTGCCATACATAGAAAAAAAATAACCCAAAGAAAAATGTACCATAATCACTAGATAGAAATCAAATAAGTAGGAATAAATGTACTAACTAAAGCCACAAATTGAGTCATTAATGAGTAAGACAAAGATAGTAATAGGTCAAGAAAGATAAATAGTGGATTGTAAACTAAAAACTTGACCAAGACAAAAGCAAATAATAAAAAACATTATGAAAAACCAAAACAAAAGTTTTCTAAAAGCAAATATGTGATATCATATTAGGTGAATAGCAAGTATATTGTTTTTTTTATGTGTATTGTACAAGAGAATATATATATATATATATATATATATATATATATATATATATATATATATATATATCTATCTCTGTGTGTGTGTGTG
>CATIWR010553030.1:0-41524 GCA_949677035.1 Omphalea diandra | reverse complement strand
TATATATATATATATATATATATATATATATATATATATATAATTGGACTCTATTTTTTGCCATTTTGCATACAGGTCTGCCTATGTTTAAAAACTCACCAAGTTATTAAAATTATTTCCCACAACATAAAAGACCTAGTGACAAATGAGTCAAATTAAATAGATTTAAATATTAGATCACTTTTTTGAATCAATGTCATTTTAAGTTGTATGTTGATGGAGTAATAATAGAATAAGCTGAGAACAGAAGACACATGATAATGTCTTTAAATGTGTGCATCTTGTATGGAATTGGAAATTTAAGTGTAAAACATAAACTTAATAGATAAGGGTCAACATGAACTGTCTTTTGCCCAGGAAAAAGCTGGTTTTCCTCAATTCATTTGTTGGACTCAAGGACATGTTATATCATTATATGGCACAAATCAGCTTGTGAACCAGTGCACCACCTCACGATAATAACGAGAGATGAATAGCCAAACAAGCTGTTTAGGAATCATCGGGGAATGAACTGAAACCTGGAAAGTGCAAGAAAAAGGATGGCTTTCAGTAAAAACATGTTACTGTACGGCTTTCATAATTACGGAAATACTGAAAATATCCTTATTCATGTTATCAAACTCACCAGATATTCAAGCTATTTCTAGAATATAATGCATTGAAGAAATTCGATATAGTTCTAAGATTCATTTGGGCAACTCTAATAAGGATTGACATTTTCATCTTCAGAGAATTAAGAAATGGCAGGTCATTGCGAGTACCATGCCATCCAGGATCCAAGTCAAACCGGTAAGTAGCGCCCACTGTCGTAGCATCCCTAGAAAACATGCATGAAAGGAACTGTCAAATAATTTAAAAATCATAAAAATGCATCGAAGTATTATTCAAAGAGTAAAAAAAGAAAAAAAAAAGAGTTGGAAGACAAATACACCCACAAATCAGACAACAGTAAAATGAAGCTCGCTTCAGCAATGCATGATCACTATTGGTTTCAATTCCCAGGGCATGTCTCCATCTACAACTGTAAATTGATTCACTCAAATTATCCCTCACTTTCAATTCAAGGCTACTTTAGTTAGTATCAATAACGCAACTCAATCAACGGTCAAATGAGAGTAAAAGCATTAGTTACAGCAGCACTAATAAACCTTCAAGATACAAAAGAAATGGGCTACAATGCTACAGGTACAACGCAAAAAAAAAATCGAATGGAAAACTAAAGCTACCATATAGTATTTATAGCTATAGCACGAAGATGGAGCAGTAGACATCGAGTCAAGCACTTCACTTTTCAACAACAATATTGGCTAAAACACAACTTCCCCAAATTGAAAAAGAAAGGATCAAATGCCTATTTTAATGAACATGTTCCTGAGCTGAGCTATGGCTGCGGGTTTCAGCTTCATATTCAAAAGCAGCATGATTCCTTCTCAAATGAAAAACTTCTAACTGTTAAATAAAATATAATGAAGTCATTAGGCTAACAGAATCATAGCTTGATTAAATATTCATGCATTTGAACAATATTACAATTCTTTCATCTGTACAGCAGACTTGGTAATTAGGATTAAAATTTCTACAAACTTTTTCATATTAGAAAACTCTAAGATGACATTGCTGATTATCTCATCTAATGCAATTCTACGAGCTGCTTTCATTATTCCAGAATGCAGTTGACAAGAAACATTTTCAGAAATTTCAAATATAAAACTGGCATGAGGCAGTCTCAGTTTTGGCATCAGGTGTAAAGAGAAATTCAGGTTTATCTGTTCTCAACGCGCTCATAGCAGATAGCAATGGAAGAGGTCTAAACTTATTTTCAATCTGCCAAATGAAAATGTAATAAAGCCAGAGTGAAAAACATCAAAATAGATAAAATTTGGACCAAAAAAAAAAAAAATGGTAGCGAGGGTCAGAATCCAAGGGAGAAAACTAATAATGAAAAAGAGTGCTTACGCTCCACTTACAGGCATCAAGGTCGGGCATGTGCATGATCATGAATGTGATATTTACTCCAGCAACAACAAATGGATACTTCCAAGCAGATCTCTTTGCTCCCTGTTTTTTAATAAACACTGAAACGATGTATGCAACAAACAACATGAACAATAGGATGCATATTATCGGTCAACACAGCTGAAAGTTTTAATATTGTTTAAATGTTCATTTCTCTATAAGCTAAGCGCAGATTAGGATCTCACTGAAAATGTTTTAGCAAAGAATAATAGGTTCTCCAACAAAAAAAGCAAGTCCAGCACATTTATTTAAAGCTACTTATAATAGTCTAATATAATAAGAGGAAAGAATTTATCTTTCTAAGAGGAACCAATTCAAGTAGCCCAATAAACACAAATTGGATATTGTATACACATATCAATATCATCATCACTATCAACATTATTGGTGTTCTTTCCAATATCTTCATCACTGTCGCAATAATCAACTAATGTCTCGTCTAATTCATCATCTTCATTTATAGCTATTGAGAACTCATCATTCTTATCACCTTCATGCAGTAATGAGACAACTGATGACTCGATGTCTTCTGCATTTATGTCAACCCTATTCAATGAAGTTGCTTCATTCTGCTGAACTTGGATTGAATCAGTAATCTCAAATTCTTGATATACTTCAACTTCAGCAGTTGTCAATTGATCAACATCAATGTCTTCCTCTTGTATCTCATCAACATCATATATATGCCTATGTTGAAATGGTAGCACGACTCGCCAATCACTTCCAAGTTTTGGGTCATTTATGTAAAATACTTGCTTTGCTTTATCAGCTAACACAAAAGAGTCATTCTCATACCAATACCCATTGATTTTAACACTAATTATATTTCCTTCCTATCCCTGATTTTCTCCTTTCAAGGTCAAACCACTTACACTTGAAAAGAAAAACATGTCTATCTCTCACATAGTCTAACTGAATAATTTCATGAAGCTCTCCATAAAAATCTATTGTCTCATCACCGTGGTTGCCTTCAACTGTAATTCCACAATTTTGACTTCTATGGCGACTATCACGTTCCTTGGTGAGAAACCTCACACCATCTACAATACATCCTCCATACATTTTAACACATCTATGTGATGCAAATGCCAATGAGTATAAAGCCTCATTGGATCTTGATGGTTCTTCATGATATAAACATGTCATCTTGATAGGAACAAGGTTGGATTGATTCCTCATCCGTATATTTTAGCACAAATCCTAAATTTATTCAACAAATCAAGCAATGAAATTGATATTCAAATCTCAACTAAACTCTTAGAAAACTTGTTCTAGCAACCTAAATTATAAATATTCAAAGTTGTGTCTAAATTATAAAGATTCAAAGTTATGTTAATCTCAATCCTAAATTAACTAAGTAATCTAAGACCTAGATTAAACAAGTTTGTGAAATTATTAAGTTTTCACTCAACAATCTCACAAAATCCTTTCAAGAACTCAAGAAGAGAAATCAATCTCACAAAAGCTTATAGCCAAAGAATAATTCATTAACTTCTTAATCATGGCCGAATGGAGGACTATATATAGCCTTACAAAATAACCTAGCTAATGTAGAAAAAAGATAACAAAATCCTAAAATCTAAGTCTAAATTCAGCCATATGGAGTTTAGCCACTAAAAACATGCTAAACAAAGGTTTCCTAATGAAATAAGGAAGAAAAAAATGTCTTGTGATTGACTAAAGAGGTATTTAGCCTTCACAAGCAAATAAAATCTTCTAAAGTTACATAAAATAATGAAAAACTAAGAAAGATAATCCTATGAAGAATAGGACACCAAATTCGGCCAATGTGAAAAATTTTGAAGAGTTCTTGCAAATCTTGAAAATCTTAGAAAGATCTTGTAGAATTTTGAAAATTTTGAAAGATTTTGGAAGAATCTTGAAATCTTGGATGCCAAATGTCAAATGTTGATTGGTGCATATTTTGATCTTGATTTGTTTTAAGTTTCCATATTATTGGAACATGTTTTGAAACATGTTTGTAGTTAAAACAAGTCAACCTTATCCAACATGTTTTGTCTCATGTCTTGTCCAAACAGGAAAATTTGAATTTTTCACAAAATTGTTGGGCTTGTCAGCAGGGGCCCATATAAAGTATCTAAAACTATAATTAATCCATTTGAGCTTGGTATTGGGCTTGATAATGATCCACTAAATCATATATTGAAAGTCCAATCTCCAACTTTGAGCTTTGACGATTCCATGCGCCATCCATGAATCCACTGGGGCTATTGGGCTCGTTCACATCATATCTATAAAAATAAAACATGTTTAAAATGCACTAAATTAAAACTCACTATAATTTTAAATCACAAACATACAAGATAATATTATTACACATTGCCTAGACCATGATAGAAATTGAGCTTTATGCCTTTGTTCTATATTTTGATAAGATTCCAAAAGCAACTTATCCTTATGCTCCCTATATTGAATTTTAATTATTAATATTTTTATTTATATAAATATAAAAAAATATAATTGTTATGAAAATTATCATACACTTAATATAAGGTTATACTTCTTCACAATTTTGCAAGACATACCACATGGCCATGGTAAACTTATCATCTAATAACTCAACAAATTTTGTTAGTCCAAAAGGGCGACACCTTTGTGAGAAGAAAGGTAGGCCTCCATCTAGTGTTATATCATAATTATGCTCATCTCAATTAAATCGAGTCCCAATACCATGCAAATACATTAAACAAAAAGTTAAGTATTCTTTGTCATATAAGCTTCTTCAATTGAACCTTCTGGTTGGGCTTTGTTACACATAGTTGGCTTTAAATCACTCAATGAGATATTAAAAAACATAAATAAAGTTATAAGAAAGAAATAATTATATATGAATGAAAACTATTATCACTTTAGTTTAGAATATTTCTTACCTTTCAATTGGATACATCCATTGAAATTGAACTAGCCCACCAATTAATACCTCGATAGCTAAATGAATACATAAAAAGATTACGACATCAAAAAAGGCTGGTAGGTAAATAATTTCCAACTTGTAAAGTATTAGTATTTTATCATCTTTTAATTTCTCTACTTTCTTTTTATTTAATATTCTACAACACAAGGGCTGAAAAAAATTAACCAACTCAACCAACACATAGGAAGCTTTTTTTTTTTTTTTAATCAAGCATCCTCGAACGCACACAAGAAGAATCCATTGTAGTAATACATGACAATCAATGATCTTTACTCCTGATATATTTTGATCATTTGAATTGACACATCGAGAGATGTTAGAGGTATATCCATTTGGAAATTTAATAAATTTTAAAAATTCACAAAAGTCTTGCCTTTCCTTCTTTTTCATCAAATAACATGCAGATGAGTTCACATACTTTCCATCACTTCTTCTTATTAAGTGCATCATCTCCTTTTGTATCCCTATGTCCTCTAAATTTTGTCTTACCTTCACAATATCTTTCATTTTTCCTTTAATGCTAATCAAGGTTGCCAATATACTCTCAACTATATTCTTTTCAACATGCATTACATCTAAATTGTGTCTTAACCTTCACTTGTTCCAATAAGGCAAATAAAAAAAATATTGCATTTGGTCCAATTTAACTCCTCAATGGTGCTTTCTCATTCTATTACTTGGATGCTTCACTAGTGTCAACTTAGGTACAAGTGACTCCCTTTCTTTCTTTTTTTACCATTAAATTTTCTAGTTTTCTCTAAGAATGATCTTTTTGTTAGATTAGGTTATTCAAACCTAAGTCAAGACTCTCTTTTGATTTTGACAATATAGATTGAAAATTTTAATGTCAATTTTAAGTGTTGTTTTAACAGTTTATAAGAGTTATCTTCTTTGGAATTCAAAATCTCCAACCTTATAAAGTTCATCCGAATTCGCGGTGTGTATATTCTAAATCGCGACCGCTAATCAATCACAAAAAAGGTTGAAGTTAGGCTAGAGGAATTCGTGGGCTATTTCACTGTCGTGACCTATCCAAAGATTGCAAAGCCTTAGTCACAGAGAAATTCATGGTCTCAGTCACACCCAAGACATTAATATCTTGCGATCGCAACTTTAAAAATGGTTAGAACACAACGCCTATATTTTCCTAGGTGACAAATGAAAAGCTAACACGTGGACTAGCTGTTAGACACAAACGGAGTTTTCAGTTGCAATTGAAAATTCATGATCACGAAAGAGCAATAATGACCTTCCACTTGACAAGTATTTAATGCTAAATCTGTTGAGCACACCTTGGAGATTTATTGATAGGTTTAGAGTAACGTCTCTTTGATTGATGTGGGCTATGAATACTCCACCAACCTGATGTAAATGCAAGACAAGAACTATTGGTAGTGCCAAAACTCCTACAAAATTATTTCTCTACTTTAATTCCTTATTTCTTTGTACATAGTTTGGTGTGAGCTTTAAACACCTTGTTTGGGTTCGAGAGTGAGCCCTTGAATAGAAAACTCTTATTTAGGTTTGAGAGTTAGCCTAGTTGTAAAACTTTTGTTTAGATTTGAGAGTTAGCCTAGTTGTAAAACTTTTGTTTAGATTTGAGAGTTAGCCTAGTTGTAAAACTCTTATATAGGTTTAAGAGTGAGCCTTAGAAAACTCTTGTATAGGTTTGAGCGTGAGCCTTGGAAAACACTTGTAAGGTTTGGTGTGAGCCTAAACACTAAGTTGAGTGTGAGCTTGTAAAACACTAATGATTGAGTGAAACACCTAAGTGGTGAATTGGGGAGTGGATGCAGGGTTGGTTAATACCCGAACCACTATAAAACTCTTATGTTCATTCTTCTCCTACCTTTTCTATAATCTTTCACTTGTGAGCTTCCTTTAAAATTAAAAGTTTAAATTTGTCACCAATTCAACCCCCCCTTCTTGATGCACTAGGGCCAACAATTGGTATCAGATCTAAGTCTCAATTCAAGCCTTAATTATGTGAGAAAAGATCAATGGCATAAGAAAGAGTCCACTCTTACCTTAATCCCCACTTTGATGACAATGATTATGCTATTTGGAAGTATAAAATGGAGATCTATCTTAATAGTGATCTTATCAACTTATGAGATTATATTCTTAAAGAGTGGAAGCCTCCACCAAAGATGGTTGAAGGAATATAGGTGGCAATTGCAAGAGAAGAATGAAGTGAAACACAAAGGAAGACAAATGGGAAGAACAAGAGGGCAATGACTATCCTCCTAAGCTCTATGTCAAGAGAAGAAAATGGAAGAATCCAATATTGCCAAACTGCACATGTCATATGGAAAGCACTGGAAAACTATCATGAGGGCACAACTCTTATGAGATAAAGTAGGTTGAAGATGTATGTGACAGAGTGAGAGTTCTTCATGATGAAAGACCATGAAAGCATCACCTTAATGATAAATAGACTCCTCTTTATTGTCACAAATATGAAAAAGTTTGGAAGGATTCTTACCAACTATGAGGTAAACACTAAAATCCTCAAATCTCTTCCATTAAATAAATTTGGTGCAAGAGTATGCAACATTCAAGAGTCTAATCCAAAGATTGGGAAAGTGCCAACCAATGCTATCATTAGTAAGCTTCTCACTCATAAGATGGCTCTCAAGAAAGATAAAGAGATGAAGAAGCTAAGAGAGCAAAGAAACAAAGAAGAGAAGAAAGCTCTGGCCTTCAAAGTTTAAAAAGATTATTCAAGCTCAAGTGACTCTAATGAAAGTGATGAAGAAGAGAAAGAGCTTGCTAAAATATCAAGAAGGACTAAAGAGTTGATAAAAAGGAGAAGAGAAAGAAAAAACCAAAGAAAGTTATCTTCTTGTCATCACAAAGAAAAGAAGAAGAGCTTTAAGGCTACTTGGGATGGTGAGTCAAGTGATGAAGAAGAAGATGAAGTAGCAAACTTTTGTTTCATAGCTCAAGAGGACTCCTCCAAAGAGGTAAGTACTTATCCACTCTCTTATGATGATTATGATGTATTTAATGATATAGATGATGAGCTTTTAGAAGCTCTCATTTTGAAATATGACAAATATAAGTCATAATTGAAAACTTATAAGAAAAAATGTTCCAACTAGAGGATGAATTTAAATTCTTAAATGATCTTATAAGTGAGTTGAGGACTTCTAATGAAGAACTCAAAAAGTCTCTAAAGAGTTTTTCTAAGTCTTCATCCTCTCTTATCTCTTTGAGAAAGGAAAATGATTCTTTAAAGGATGAAGTTATAAAACTTAGAAACTCCATCTCTAAATTTCATAAGGGGAAGGAAGCTTTTGATATACTTATTATATCTCAAAGACCTCCTTTAGTTAGACATGGTCTAGGCTTTAATGAAGTCTTTTCACCTACTTCTTCACCCACTACATTCATTAGAGCGTCAACACCTAAAACTTCAAGTATTGAGGTCATGGAGAAGAGAGGTGCCCTTAGCATTAAACCACTTATGCCTAAGGGAAAAGGAAAGACCCCCTAAGGCTCAAGAGCCAAGGTTCAAAGAGCAAATTATGCTTACATTTATAATAAGAAGCATGCTCAAACACATAAACATAAAGAATTCTCTTCTACTCCTAATCATTAGATATAAATGGGGTTTTCAACAACAATTGGAAATTCGCGACCGCTTGACAAACATTTAATGCTAAATCTATATAACACATCTTGGAGATTTGTTGATAGTTTTAGAGTAACATCTCTTTGGTGGATATGAGCTATAAATACTCCACCAAACTAATATAAATGCAAGAGAAGAACTATTGGTAGTGCTAAAACTCTTGCAAAGTTAATTCTTTACTTTAATTCCTTATTTCTTTGTATATAGTTTGGTGTGAGCTTTTAAACACCTTGTTTGGGTTTGAGAGTGAGCCCTTGAATAGAAAACTCTTATTTAGGTTTGAAAGTTAGCCTAGTTGTAAAACACTTATTTAGGTTTGAGAGTGTGCCTTAGAAAACTCTTGTATAGGTTTGAGTGTGAGCCTTGGAAAACACTTGTAAGGTTTGGTGTGAGCTTAAAACACTAGGTTGAGTGTGAGCCTTGGAAAACACTTGTAAGGTTTGGTGTGAGCCTAAACATTAAGTTCAGTGTGAGCTTGTAAAATACTAGTGATTGAGTGAAACACCCAATTGGTGAATTGGGGAGTAGATGTAGGGTTGGTTAATACTCGAACCACTATAAAACTCTTATGTTCATTATTCTTATACCCTTTCTATAATCTTTCGCTTGTGAGCTTCCTCTAAAATTAAAAGTTCAAATTTGTCACCAATTCAACCCCCCCTTCTTGGTGCATTAGGGCCAACACGTTTGAAAAGTATCGGTGATGATCCATATAACATATCTTATTTTGCATTAATTAGGAGGACGTTTAATCCTTGTAAATTAGACATGCCATGTACCTTTTAATTCTCCATCCATACAAATCATTATAGGCTGGTAAGTCATTGATCATCCACAACATAGCAACATGCATCTGAAAGTTCTTTTTACAAGAAGCATCAAATGTTTTTGCTCCATCTACCCATAATTTTTTGAGCTTCTCTATCAATGGCTGTAAGTATACATCAATATCCTTTCTTGGTGACATGGGTTTCATAATTAAAAATGACAATATTTGAAATAGTGGCTTCATGCAATCCCAATGCAAAAGTTTCAAAGGTGCCAAAATCACTTACCACATACTATAAGCGTTGTTCATTTTGCCAAATGGATTAAAACCATCTGCAGCTAGAGTAAGCCTTATGCTATAAGGATCATTCACAAACCAAGGAAACTCATTATTGAAGTCTTTCGAAGCTTCTGAATCAGCTAGATACCTCATAAATTCATCATCAATATGCTACTTCTTATACTAAACCATCTCCTTAGTTGTTTTATGTGACATATAAAGTCTTTGAAGTCTAAGCTTTAATGGAAAATACCATAAAACCTTAAGTAGGATCTTCTTTCCCCTTCCATCATTAAGTTTCCATTGAGATATGCCACAAATGGGACATACCTCTAAGTTTGTATATCTTTCCAAAATAAGACACAATCAGACATACAAGCATTGATAATAACATATCCTAATCCCAAATCTTACAAGATTTTTTTTGCCTCATAATATGAACTTGGGAATGTCTCATCATTTGGATAAGATTGCTTCAATTGTTCAAATAACATATCCATAAATTTGTTGCTTACATTATTATGAACCTTCAAATGTAATAACTTTATGATAAAAGAAAGCCTTAAAATCTTCTTGCATCTAGGATATAATTCAATTTGAGTATTCCACATAAGTTTATTAAGATAGTTTGGCACATTTGTAAGATATGTTTCATTTTCCTCATTTAACACATTGTTAATCTCTGTTCGATCAAAATGTTTCGTACATTAACCTAAATCACTTAACATATCACAAATACCACCATCTTCATCTCTAAAATTTCTTGGATCATCATTTATACAAGCAAACTGATCATCCAAATTTTTACACTTAGATGATTCCCCATGATGAAACCATGTCTTGTAGCATATGTCTATCCCCTTAATTAATAGATGATTATCTACTACTTTCTTACTTTTTAAGCATAAATTCAAATAAGAAATACATAGACATCAATGTCACATTCTTTGTCCATATGCTTTTTAACAAGTTTCATAAATGACTTTATAGCTAAGTACTTGCCCAACTAAGTACTCTTGTCTAGCTAACTACTATTGAGACCATTTCATAGCTATTAGACTAGGTTTTTCAAACCTAAGTCAAAACTCTCTTTTGATCTTGACAACGTAGATTGAAAGGTCTTAACGTCAATCTTAAGTGTTGATCTTACAGATATCAAGTTGGAGTATTATTGGAAGTTGAATGGAGCACAAAATCAATAAATACCTATAAATCGTGATCACCACTATTATAATAGCTATCGTACCATGTGAATCCTTATACACAAATTTGATAAAAGTAATTGAAATGAGCTTTGCATCCTCAATAACGACCATGATGTTCAATTGAGTTTAAAAAGATTTCAGAGCTATATTCATCACATGCCACACGTCACAAGACTGTTACAGGTTCAAATGTCTCGATCACAACCATGTAATAGTGACTGCGATAAGCTTAACTAAAAAACTTAAATCTTCACAGAACAAATTGCAACCAACAGTAGTAATAGGATAGCTAGCACTATTGAGATAGTGATCGCTACCTCCTAATCGTAACTAAGATCATTGAAGCACAAAATGAGGTTTCAACGGATAGTTTGATGAAGATCCAATCCTGTGCTACCACATGTACTATCCTTTAGACATAACTAAAGATCTCAATCGTGACTAGGCAAATTTGAGTGCAAAAAGTAGATAACAACCATGATAATATTATAGCGACTATGACAAGCAGTAAATGCATATTTGCTCAGCTTAATTTGGAGATTTAGGCATGGTTTTGTCTCTAACGTCTCATCGGTGGGAGTAACCTATAAATACACCACCAAATGGACTTGAATGCAAGGGGATAACTTTTGATTGTGCCAAAACTCTTGCAAAGTTAATTCTTATCATTTTAACTCTTTATTTTTTTGTACATAGTTTGGTTTGAGATTTAAACACCTTAGATTTGGGTTTAAGTGTAACATCCTCAACCCAAATCATATGCATTTTAATTATGTTATATTCGAATATATGCATCACACAACATAAGCATGAACATAACACTTACATTATTGCATTTGAATATGAATATGATGTTTGTATAGTGTCATGAAAATTGTCATATGTTGCATGCATGTTATAGTATTTTAAATAATGGTATTTTGGAACTTATTAAAAGTATAAGGAGCATATGGAGTTTAGTAGATGGATAGAGGTGATGGAGGAGTGAAGAAGAGGGATTAAAAGAGGAAAATTGAGCTTCCGACCAATAGGAACAAGCCACCATGATTTTGTCTTATTGAGGTTGGTATGCAAATGAAATTTTTATTCCTTTAGGAGTAGATTAGAAAGGAAAAACATGAGGGGCAACATAAGAAAGAGAAAGCTAAGGAATAAATAAAGAAAGGAAGAAGAAGAAGAAGGAGAGAGAGAAGAGTGAGATAGTAGAAAGGAACCTTAAACTTTTATAGTTCTGTGAAAAGAGGTAAGTGATTTTATCTTCTTCCCACATCAAATTCCTCCCTCATGACATGTTAAATATGCATGGTTAGTAAGAATTATGGAAGATTTAAGGCTAAGCTCATGCATGAAAGTTGAAATTCAAGAGAAATGGAGCTGATTGTGTTGGTTTTATTGTTAGAGAAAAATTTTTATACCCACGATTTCATAAACATAGAAGAGAAATTAGGGAAAGTATAAACCATGAAAGTTGTAGCTTTATGCCCTATCTAAATTCATGTAAAACAGTTTTGCTTAATTTGGTGTGTGTAAAGAACTATGACTCCTTCATTAGGGCTGGTTCACAACCTACCAAAATCTTCTCAGTCTGGCTATTTTCATATATTTTGATGACCTTATGTGTTGATTTAGACAAAGTGGAAACTATATATTTGTAGGGTTATATCCCTTATAAATACCTATAAAGTGGTTTTGCTTAATTTATTGTGTGGAAAGGAATGTACCTTTTTAATTGTGGCTGACCGTGAACCTGATGAAACTTGTTTCATCTCTTAGTTTTGTTTTTCAAGAATTTGATGGCCATAGAATGGGAATTTGGTGATATGAAAAACTTTGAATTTATATATTTTTGTCTATTCTACATTCCTGTAAAATATTTTTGCCAAATATATCATAGTTCATGAGATGTTGCTCCTTTATTATGACTGATTCTCTATGTGTTGAAAACTTGCTCACCCTGAGATTGGTCATTTATTTTGGTGACCTTATAGACTAAATTAGACAATGTGTAAAGCATGAAAAATATTCCTTTATGTACTTTTTAATCGCTGGTAAATTAATTTTTCAATTGGCCTTGTATAATTTGAGATATACTAAAAAATGTAAGACTTACTTAGACTGAGATGACTTGAAATAGGGCAAATTTATAAATTTGACCATAAATTATGTACTATATATTTTGGACTGAATTTTGGATATGTTGTACCCATATATGTCTAGTTTAATTGAAAAAAAAGAATAAGGTCATTTGGATTTGTGAGGCAAAAGTAATTACGAAAACAACCTACCAACTTCATGATATTTTACTAGAGCATATTTGCATAACAAAATGAAAATTTTACTTTATCATCATGAATTGATTTGGTGTATTGAAATAGGTCCTCGAGCCATTGAAGATAATATTGGGAATAAGTCACTACCATCCATGGCTTAATAACTTGAAGAAGGAGGAAAATATATAGCTAATGGTACTAAACATGTGATTAGTTAAATGCCATGAACATATACTCAATGGAATGAAATGTTGTTTAATGATATGATATTGATGAATACATTAATCAAAGGATTGTTATACTATTGAACTATTTATTTTCATGAGGTGTTGATAAATTATGAATTGGAAATGGAAGTATGCTATGATATTATTTGCCAAAGTTTATGGGTGTTGTTATTAGTCGTTATATTGTTGAAATTTTGTTGGATTTACAGTTAATTTATTGAAAAACTAATACTTGATGTTGTTGAGCAAGCAAAAAAATCTTATAGTCTATATGACAACAATATATGATAGCCTGTATAGCAACCAAATATGGTAGCCTACGTGACAATAACATTTGATAGCTTGTATGACAATGATATCTATAATCTGTGTCACAACAATATATGATAGTTTGTGTGACAACTAAATATGATAGCCTATGTGGCAACAACATTTAATAGCCTATGTGGCAACCAAATATGATAGCTTGTGTGACAACAATATTTGATAGCCTGTATGATAATAATATCTATAGCCTATGTGATAATAATATATAACAACTTGTATGGCAATAACATTTGATGACCTAGGAGTAAAAACTCTTTATTTCATGCATTAATATAATGATGAGTTATTTATATTTAAATGTTATTTTTATGTTATTTGAGATTGAAGTATCATTATGTGTTTACTTACTGAGTGTGCAAGCTCACTCATTTATTTAAATTTTTTTTTCAGGAATAGTATACTAAAAATTGCATCTAGGTTGCATTTTGAAGTTTTTGTCTAATAGTCTGATAGAGGTTAGACAAGTATGTAGTCTATTAGTATTTTAGCTTGTTGAGCCATGTATACTTTATTGTAAATAGTTACTATGTTATGAAATAAGATATATAGTGTGAAAAAAATAATTAAAAGAAGGTCTTTTAATGACAATGGAAAGCAGGGGTGAATGTTATGTATTATTGAGGCTAATGACGCTTTATTACAATGGAAAATCCTGTTACAAAAACTATTGCTACATCTTCATCACAACCCTCTACTTCTTCCTTAACAGTTTCTATTCCTCCTACTCCCTCTTTTAGAAGATCTACCTATTCTAAAATAGACTACCTATATGAACTCAGTTACCTCCCTGATAACCAAAAGATCCAAGACACCAACATTCCTTTCCTTCTTATGATGTTTTCTAGAAAAATAACAAAGCATATTGGACCAGATCCATCAAAGCCCTGATCAGACAAATACCCAAAGTTATAAAGGAGTATATACAGTCTTCCAGCTTTGATCAATGTTCGATCCCAATTATGGGAAAAGAATAGTTTGTTACTCTTGAAACACCTCATGAGTTTGTCCAATAGTGAGTTGTCGAAGAATATACTCACATCCACTTCAGAGCTATTCAAATAGTTGTTAGCTACCATGGGATAAAAGGCTACCTGTCTTTGAAAGGATTGCCTTGCTAGACAACAGGTACCTAAAGTATCAACATGCAGTGATAGGAACGATAGAAATGTCTCTCAATGCAGGATATAGGAACGATAGAAATGTCTCTCAATGCAGGATCGGTGATGTTTACATTCTACCCAAACTTCAACCTGTCACTAAAGGATCCACATGTTCTCAGTACCCTGAAAGTCCATATTCAAATAACTGGAGCTCCTCAGGTGGCCTCAACTATAACAGCTACTTTGGACAATCAAATGATTTACAGGATCCAAAATCACTCTATTGATCTCTCACTCCCGTATGAGAATGAAGCCTTGTTGATAGTAACAGATACGCAAAACACACCAACATGCATCCATATTCCTTGATAGATAACAATGAATGAACTCCTTTAGTTGCTGCCAGAAACCTGGGTCACAAGTTATGAAAAGATGCATGAAAATAACTAGCCTGTCCAGTCAACTAAGCCAACTTACTATTGGAAGCTCGATGGTACCGTTAAAGCAAGATTTGCTAGAACTCCTCCACCAAAGGAAAGTGATGTATTCACCACACAATTCATGATGACACCTCATGAACTGCAGTTAGGCATCCCAATTGTTTACTTTGAAAGCAATGGATCTCTTATCTACCTGTTTGAAAGAGATGGCCATTATTTCTTTGATGAATGTAATTGTGATACTTGCTTATATAGTTCTGATGACGAAGTAGAAGATACCAGGAAAGCAAGGAGAAAGAAAGGATGTTCAAATACATTTATGAGAAAAAGGTTTGAGGATGGTGATCCTTTTATTGGATTACTTGGCAAATCCTCTGAGAAGTATGACTACATTGTGAATTATGGTCCTATCCCACAAGAACTTCCTTTCATACCAAAACAACCCATTTTCAAACAACCTCAAAACCAAACATCATCCCCTTGCTCCAAACAAGCCATGAAATGGATCCCTAAAATACCTAGCCTACCACCGATACCTCAAATCTGTATGTTCCAACCTACAGATGAAGACTTTCCTCTATTACCTGACCAAACCAACCTAAATACCTAAATCAGGACCATTGCTCATATTAAAAATCCCACACGAGTTGATTTTGAAGGTGTTCCTTTAAGCATTTCTCCAGTTGAGTAGTCTACAAATGCTCAGACGTAAAACAAGATTCTTAAGAATATAAAATCCAAGGTTGATAAGGTGTCTCAACAAGTAAGCAAGATGGAAGACAGGCTTAGTGAACATCAACAGATGTTTATGAGCTGATGATTTGACTCTAAGTTCAAGTCGAGGAAAAGCATAAAGAGGTCATACAATTGGTGTGTTAGAGGGCTCAGACAGAGGAGATTCGAAGGAAAGCCGTAGAAATTCAAAAGCTGAAATCTTAGCTTGAAAGAATAGAAAAGGATTTTGAAACTGCTAAACACAAATACCCATATCCTTTTGACATTCCTTTACCCAAAGCCTCACCAATTATCCTTCATTCACTACATATTCCTACCACAGTAGAACTTAAACACCATGGCCTTGCAACTGACCTTTTCCACAAAACATTCATCTATGCATATAGCTACATCTACTGAATCTGTACAAAAGCCTCCAACAAAATCACTAAAAAGCTAAATGATGAACCCAATCCATTTCTACCTTGATAGTACCCAATCTATACCATCATTTTCCATGGCTAACTTAAAAACTGGCGATTCCTCCCAGTCTTTAGAATTAGAGGAAGAAACTGATTACTCGGATTCTTTTGATAATGAGATCCTTACTCAATTCATGGCGGATCCTCCTACTGCTGCTCCTTCCTATATAGTAGATCCTCCAACAGATGAAATGGAGACATCTACTACTCAAAACAGACCTTCCACCAATTCTAGCAATCTTAGTAGAGGTCATTGGTACACTAGAAGATATAATCCCTACCTTATACAAAGATCATTTCTAAGAGTTTAGGGCTTGGATAGATTAACAGATGAAGAAACCAGGAGCAGTAATTCAAACAGTTCTTAAGGAGTTCATTACTAGAATTAGGTCCCAAGATTGGTATACAACCTTTGATGAGTACTCAAAATTGACTCTGGTACAAAGTCCAAGAGGGTTTGAATTCTTGGGAATTTTATATGTAGAGCTTGGTGGCAAACCCCAAGAAGGAAATGACATTGTCAGATGAGAGTATTTCCAAATGAAGTGTTATTCTTTATTGAAAAAAGAGCTTGATCTTTATTATTAAAGGATGACAAAAAGTTTTACCAACTAGGTGGTTGGGCGAGTCCAACTTTAAAAGAGGCATTCATCACTTCTTTTCTAGAAGTATTAACCACCTTCATCTAGCAGATAATGAGGCAAAAGAAAAAATTGATCAATGATCTTACTTTTGGTGAGATGTACTAGTTGATGATACAGGGACTCGAAAAGCTGTGTAGTGAATGCAAAGTAATTGTTTGAATGCTTGACAAACAAAAGAATCCTTCATTGAAGAAATTTTGCAAAAGGAAGGATTTGATGATCAAATGCACAGGAGAAGAAGGCACCTGTGTCTGTCCCATTAAGAAGAAGAAGCATTTTTTGAAACTCAAAACTAAGGGCTCAAGTTCAAAAAGGAAATGGCATTATTTCAAAAGGAAGAAGTATCGAGGAAAAAGAAAGTCTAACAAATGCTACATTTGTGGAAAAAAAGAACATTTTGCTAAACAATGTCCTAACAAGCCCCAACAGGCAGCCAAAATGATTCAATAAATTCAAATATCATATGCAGTGGACTTGGAGAAAGCAAATGTAGAATCTCTTTTCTCTATTGAAGATGAACCTTCAGGATGAAACAATCTTCACCATTTAAGATACCTCTTCTGAGAATGATGAGCCTAGATACTTGGGAAGCTATTCTTTAACTCCTCTCACAATAGCTCCTATCAAAGAAATGCAACTTAAAGAAGATCATCCTATTCCTTTAGTGTTTGTACAAGTCTATCCAGAACCTTTCTCAAAGCCCATTAAAGTTGTGGCTTTTATAGACACTAAAGCTCATATTTCAGTCATGAACCTAAAGATCTTATTGGCCCAATATTGGAAGCCCTACAAAAAATATTTTAAGGCTGCCAATGGAGAGATATTTCATACGGGCCTTATTACTGCTAATCCTATTATTGTTCAATTTTTCATGGAATGCAAAATCTATGCAAAGTTTCTTGGATCCTCTCTACCTCACAAGGATCTTATGGTGGGCTTTGATCTCTATTAGAAGTTGGCTAAATTATGGGTACTACATACGAAACTCAAGTTCCGAAGTTATTTTTAATTCTAGCCCAATTTTCTCCAATCCTTGCCTGATTAATCCTAACACTCAAAGACTAGGGTTGTGTTAAAAACCACACAAATTGCCAAACAAAAAATAAAAACCCTTTATGGACCAGTCTTGCTTTCTTCATATCCTTACCCTTTAAACTAAATGAGGATATAAATCCAACAAAGACTATACATCCTGGCATGAATCCTGAAAAGTAAAAGCTTGCCTACCAGGAATGTTCTCAGCTTCTGGCCCATGGGCTTATTGAACCAACCACTTCTGAATGGGCTTGTCAGGCCTTTTATGTGAACAAAAGATCAGAACAAGTCAGAGGAAAGAAAAGACTTGTTATAGATTACCAGCCTTTGAATCATTTCCTTAGAGATGACAAGTTTTCACTCCTAAAAATTTCCTCACTGTTTGTTCATCTGTCACATGGAAAATTATTTTAAAAATTTAATTTAAAATAGGTTTCTGGCAATTGGGAATAGTTTCAGAAGATAGGCATAAGATGACATTTTGTATTCCTAACCGATACTACCAGTGGATAGTCATGTTGTTTGGTCTCAAAACAGCTCCATCTCTATTCCAAAAGGCAATGGTGAAAATTTACGAGCCTCTCCTTACATATACATATATATACGTACCTATATGTATGACCAAAGGAGCATTCCCATTCTTGGCAATAGGTTGTTAGCTCATTATGGTACCTTCTAGGTAAAGTATCCCATGGTGCTTCTTTAGCTAAAATGGGCCAGATTTCCTTAGGGATGACCTTGTTGCGTTCAAACATAAATCTCTAGAATTCCCTTAACTGCCATGATTGTCAAGGGCATCAGTAAATAATGAAAACTGGTACTCCTTGTAGTAATGTAGACACCCAAGCATTTGAGGAGTATAACCAGATGGGCTAGCAAGACATGGCCTGTGGACTATAAAGACAACTCTTTTGTTTAAAGTTGTTTCATGAGAGCTGTAATAAACCTTAGACTTCATGTAGTCAATCCATTTTTCTAGTGGTTGGAACCATTCAAGAAAAGTAATCAGATGGGGATTATGTTTGGTCCTTTGTTGTAGGGAGTAGAGGTGTTATCCGAAGTGTAGTGGCTCGACCTCTATGGCTATGGTATACAGGTGATAAAAGTACCATAGTAATATTAACAATTCATTAGGCCACATCCATCCTTCGTTTGAGACTGCAGTGAAATCCATGAAGGTATAGACTTTTAGGAATGGATAGAGGGGATGGAAACCAAAGACTTCCATGAAGATTGGACCAAAGGTTTTTAATAGTATTGTCTGGTAGGAGAAAATTTGCTTTAGAGCCAGGTTAGTGATTTGTGAATAAATGATGGGTAGGAATACTTCAGGAGGAGTGTCTGTTCTTAGGAAAGGCAAATAGGAATTTATTTGTAAGTGGATGAGGAGGCTGATGAGGAGGAAGAGGATAACGAAGCCATGGATATCACTGGGTAAGCTAGATGGATGGAGGAGATACTGTGAGGTCTAGATAAAAAATTAGGGATGAGGTTGGAGTCTCCTTTTATATGTTTAACCTTGAAACATTACTTGCTAAACCAATCCTTCCACCTCAGCAGTTGTAGATTAGGCACCGATTTCTTAGCTTTTAAGATCATGGGAAAAGAGGAATAGTCCATAAGTACTGTAAACTTATGACCAATTAAATGGAATTCAAATTTCTTGATTCCATTTTTGACAGCTAAGATTTCCTTGAAAGTGGAATGATAGTGCCTTTCAGAGTCCTTAAATGATCCACTTACACGTGAGCATATTCATCATTTTCCTCTAAGAGAATGGCCACCCAATAATTGTCACTAGCATCTGTTTGTAGTAGTCTTTTCCCATTAGATGGAATCTGTAGTGGAGGTAGTTGTTGAAGCTTTTGCTTTAGACTTTTGACTGCTAATGTTTGGCTGGAACCCCATTGTGCATAATCTTTCTTTAACATTAACTGTAATGGTCGAGCATGTCTGGCAAAATGGGGAACAAAGCTGCGTAGGTAGTTGGCAATTCCTAAGAACTGCAGAATTTGCTTTCTAGAAAGATTCTCATTAGGAAATTTCAATAACTCAGCTACAATGTGGGGTCCTGACTGATATTGGCTGTCATGAAATGTCATACTAAGGAATTCAATTTCCTCCTTTGCTATTTGCATTTTATTGGGCGACAACATAATTCCATATTGCTGAGTCAAATTCATGAATCTCCTTATCAGATGGATGTGAGAATTCTCATCAGGTGAAAATAAGAGAATATCATCAATGTAAATCAGAACATTGCTAATGAGAGGCTTGTAAATTTTCACCATTGCCTTTTGGAATAGTGATGGAGCCATTTTGAGACCAAACGACATGACTGTCCACTTGTAGTATCGGTTAGAAATACAAAATGTCATCTTGTGCCTGTCTTCTAGAACAATTCCTAATTGCCAAAAACCTGCTTTTAAATCAAATTTTGAAAACAATTTTCTCTGTGGCAGATGAACAAACAGTGAGGAAATTTTTGTGAGCGGAATCTTGTCATCTCTAAGGAATTGATTCAAAGGCTGGTAATCTATAACATGTCTTTTCTTTCCTTTGACTTGTTCTGATCTTTTATTCACATAAAAGGTCTGACAAGCCCATTCAAAAGTGGCTGGTTCAATAAGCCCATGGGCTAGAAGCTGAGAACATTCCTGGTAAGCAAGTTCTTGCTCTTCAGGATTCATGCCAGGATGTGTAGCCTTTATTAGATTTATATCCTCATTTAGTTTAAAGGGTAAAGATATGAAAAAAGTAGGATTGGTCCATAAAGGGTTTTGATTTTTTGTTTGGAAATCTGTATGGTTTTTAGCATAGCCCTGGCCTTTGAGTGTTTGGATTAATTGGGCTAGGATTGGAGAAAATTGGTCTAGGTTGGGCTGTATAATGAATAGTGAAGTGAATGAATTATAGGGTTGAAAATAACTTCAGAACTTGAGGCCCGTAGGTAGGACCCATAATTTAGCCAACTTCCAATAGAGATCAAAGCCCATTACAAGATCTTTGTCAAACAGAGAGCATCCAAGAAACTTTGCATGGATTTTGTAGTCTGGAAAAAAATGAATAGCAACAGGCTTAGCGGTAATGAGGTCCGTATGAAATATCTCTCCATTGGCAGCCTTAAAATATTTTTTGTAGGGCTTCCAATATTGGGTCGGTAAGATCTTTGTGTTCATGACTAAAATATAAGCTTTAATGTCTATAAAAGCCACATCTTTAATGGGCTTTGAGAAAAGTTCTAGATAGACTTATACAAACACTAAAGGAATAGGATGATCTTCTTCAAGCTGCATTTCTTTGATAGGAGCTACTATGAGAGGTGTTAAAGAATAGCTTCCCGAGTATCTATTCTCATCATTCTCAGAATAGGTATCTTGAATGGCGAAGATTGTTTCATCTGAGGGGTCATCTTCAACAAAGAAAAGAGATTCTACGTCTGTCTTCTCCAAGTCCACTACAGATGATATTTGAATTTATTGAATCATTTTGGCTTCCTGTTGGGGTTTGTTAGGACATCATTTAGCAAAATGTCCTTTTTTTTCCATAAATGTAGCATCTATTGGACTTTCTTTTCGCTCGATACTTTTTCCTTTTAAAATAATGCCATTTCCTTTTTGAACTTGAGCCTTTAATTTTGAGTTTTAAGAAATGTTTCTTCTTCTTGATGGGACAGACACATGTGCCTTCATCTCCTTTGCATTCGATTATCAAATCCTTTGTTTTGCAAGATTTCTTTAGTGAAGGATTCTTTTGTCTATTGAGCATTTGAACAATTACTTTGCATTCACTGCACAACTTTTTGAGTCCCTATATCATCAACTGGTACATCTCACCAAAAGTAAGATCATTGATCGATTTTTCCTTTTGTCGCATTATCTGGTGGATGGAGGTGGTTAATAGTTATGCAAAGAGGTGATGAATGCCTTTTTTAAATCTGGACTCGCCCAACCACCTAGTTGGTAAAACTTTTTGGCCATCCTTTGATAATGAAGATCAAGATATTTTTTCAACAAAGAACAACACTTCATTTGAAAATACTATCGTCTGACAATGTCATTTCCTTTTCTATTCTTTCAAGCTGAGATTTTAACTTTTGGTAAGGGAATGTTAAAAGGATTTGGGTATTTGTGTTTAGCAGTTTCAAAACCTTTTTCTATTCTGTCAAGCTGAGATTTCAACTTTTGAATTTCTATGGCTTTCCTTCGAATCTCCTCTGTCTGAGCCCTCTGAGACACCAATTGCATGACCTTCTTATGCTTTTCCTTGACTCGAACTTGGAGTCGAATCATCAGTTCATAAACATCTCATTGATGTTCACTGAGCCTGTCATCCACCTTGCTTACTTATTGAGACACCTTATCAACCTTAGATTTTATATTCTTAAGAATCTTGTTTTGCGCCTGAGCATTTATAGACTGCTAGTTAAGGACTACCTCAGCTAGAAAAATGCTTAAAGGAACACCTTTAGAATCAACTCCTGTGGGATTTTTTATATGAGCCATGGTCCTTATTTGGGTATTTAGGTTGGTTTGGTTAGGTAATGGAGGAAAGTCTTCATCTGTAGGTTGAAACATACAGATTTAAGGTGTCAGTGGTAGGCTAGGTGTTTTAGGGATCCATTTCATGGCTTGTTTAGAGCAAGGGAATGGTGTTTGGTTTTGAGGTTATTTGTAAATGGGTTGTTTTGGTATGAAAGGAAGTTCTTATGGGATAGGACCATAATTGACAATGCAGTCATACTTCCTAGAGGATTCACCAAGTAATCCAACAGAGGGATCACCATCCTCAAACCTTTTTCTCATAGATGTCTTTGAACATCCTTTCTTTCTCCTTGCTTTCCTAGTATCTTCTTCTTCATCATTAGAACTATATAAGTAAGCATCACATTTACATTCGTCAAAGAAACAATGGCCATCTCTTTCAAATGGGTAGATAGGAGATCCAATGCTTTCAAAGTAAACAACTGGGATGCCTAACTCCGGTTCAAAAGGTGTCATCATGAACTGTATGGTGAATACATCGCCTTCCTTTATTGGAGGAGTTCTAGCAAATTTTGCTTCAACGATACCATCGAGCTTCCAATAGTAAGTTGGCTCAGTTGACTGAACAGGCTGGTTGTTTTCATGCATCTTTTCATAACTTGTGACCCAGGTTTCTGACAGCAACTGAAGGAGTTCATTCATTATTATCTGTCGAGGAATATGAATGCATGTTAGTGCTTTTGCGTATCTGCTACTATCAGCAAGGCTTTATTCTCATATGGGAGTGAGAGATCAATAAAGTGATTTTGGATTCTGTAGATCATTTGATAGTGCAAAGTGGTTGTTGTAGCAGAGGCCACCTGAAAAGCTCCAGTTATTTGAATTTAGACTTTCAAGGCATAAAGAACATGTAGATCCTTTAGTGACAGGTTGAAGTTTGGGTAGAACGTAAACATCACTGATCCTACATTGAGAGACATTTCTATCGTTCCTATCATTGCATGGTGATACTTCCCTGTTGTCTAGCTAGGCAATCCTTGCAAAGACAGTAGGCCTTTTCCATATTAGCTAACAACTATTTGAATAGCTCTGAGGTGGATGTGAGTATATACTTGGATAACCCACTATTGGACAAACTCAAAAGGTATTTCAAGTGTAACAAATTGTTCCTTTCCCGTAGCTGGGATCGAACATTGATCAAAGCTGGAAGATTGTACATATTCCTTTATAACTTTGGGTGTTTGTCTGATCAGGGCTTTGATGGATCTGGTCTAAGATGCTTTGTTATTTTTCTAGAAAGCATTATAAGGGTTTAGGAAAGGTATGTTGGTGTCTTGGATCTTTTGGTTATCAGGGAGGTAACTGAGTACATATATGTAGTCTATTTTAGAAGAGGTAAATCATCTAAAAGAGGGAGCAAGAGGAATAGAAACTATTAAGGAAGAAGTACCCTTAAGCACCAAGAAAGGGGATTAAATTGGTGAGAAATTTAAAATTTGGAGGGAAGGATTTGATGAGATAGAAATAGAAGATGTAGGAGAAGAGTTAAAGACACAAGATTTTATAGTGGTTCAAGTGTTAAAAAATCTAACGTCCATTCCTCAATTCTTCTAATTGGGTATTCTACTATCACTAAATGATGTTTTCAAGGTCACACCATTTTTACACTATGTGTTTTATGGCTCACACACAACCTTTCAATTTGTGTTTCAAGGCTCAAATACAACCTCTTAAGTGTTTTTCCAAAGGCTCACATTTAATCCATATAAGAGTTTTACAACTAGGCTAACTTTCAAACCCAAAAACACTAGTGTTTAATGCTTATATCCAACAATAACAACTCACATACAAGTATTTGTATGAACAAAGGTTGAGAAATAAAATTACAAGATTTTAGCTATAATTAGTGTTATTCTTTTGTATTGAAGTCCATTAAGTGGAGTATTTATAGGCAATAACCATCAAAGAGACATTACAAACAAAAAAATTTATAAATCTCCAAGTTGTGCTAGGCAGGTCTTGCATTAAATGTCTGTCAGATAGATTTCGCGGTCGTGACTAATCATTCACAATCAAGATTTTTCTTCTTGCACTAAAATTGCTGAAATCATGATAGAGAATCTTATTTATATCTAACAACTAGTCCATGTGGCACACCACTATTGGTCATCAAATTAAAAAAACCCTTATGTTTTTCAACCTAAACAAAAGTTATGGTGGCAATTTATTTTTCTCTAGGATGTGATGGCCACAATGAATCCTTTTGTTTGACAAAGAGATGTTGCTCCATCAAGTTGTGATCTTGACCAACATTACACCCTCGCAAATTTTGATATACCAACTGCTCTTTAGGACACTTGGCATTCTCTAGTTGAGGACTTGATTCCTTCCAGGAAATGCAAAAGTCACAGTCGCAAAGATGGATGCGACTTCCACCATGAAATTTTCTATTTCATCTTCATCACTTTCTTAGCAAGATCTCAGTTGCGATTTTCTCCTTAAAATCATTTAACCCAACTTTATCCATTCTTCTTGCAAGATAATGGTCGCGAATTAGGATGCCTTTCACAATACTTGAGATTTAGACTCCTATTCAACTTCTAATGTAAACCTTTTTAAAAATCTACAAAATCAACACTTAAAATTGATGTTATAACATATTAATCTACATTGTTAAGATCATAATAGAGTTTTGACTTAGGTTTGACCAACATAGTCTAACAATCTCCCCATTTTTTATTTTGACAACTTAGATTGATTTTGAAAGGGATAAAGAATGCATAAGTGTGAAGTTAAGATGGTTATCAATGTTTAACAATTTAAACTTGTTAAGATACCAACTAAACTTGAAATGCAATTAAACTAATTGAAATTGCTCTCCCTCAAATTATAATACCCTTTAATTATAGCATGCAAGTTCACGTTCCCCTTTTGTCAAGATAAAAAAGAGAGGACAATGCAATTGTAGGGATCAGTATAAAGTTATACAAATAAAGAATATTAAGAACAATTATGGAGGGGAACAAATTTCAACTTTTATTAATATCAAACAAATACAAAATAAAGTCAAACATATAATAGAAAAAAATCTTATTGGATCACATACTTAGGCTAACGACAAAAAAGAACACAAACAGAAAAAGAATTACGAGCCTAAGTAAGAAAAACTAGAAGGCTGGAGAGACGTCATCATCACTATCTCCAACTTCTTCACCTCATCCTCTGTGTGCCTCATCTCCTTCTTCTTCTTCTTAATTTTTTTCTTCTAGTTGGGTATCTTCTTATTCCTCAAAATTAGGAAGATGACAAGGTGTTACAACCACCTTCTCTTAAAGATTTACTAAGTCACAGTGAAGATGAGAAATAAAAAGAAATCTTCTCTTGATCATCCTTATCACCTTGTCTAACTTCTTATTGATGGAAAGGTGAGAGATGGAAGAAGATTGTGGTTTAGCTTTGGGCTTAGGAGATGGAATGGGTTGAACACTTTCCTTTATCATAAGCTTTTTCCTTTTTGAAGCACGAATGGTTTCTTACTTCTTTACCCCAAGAGATCCCAAAGTACACATTTAGGTATCAGTATGGATTGCCTTAACTTTAATCAAATAGGGCAAGTCAAGTAAGTTTTGAGAGGGTAAGTATTTTTTGTTGAGGAATTTCTCATTTTCCTCATTCAGGGCTCCCGCAAACCTATATATGGTTGTGACATGAGAAGGGAGGAGAAATTGGCTTTTAGGCTTTGTACTCATATGAATCAATTGATCAACAAGGTATCTGCCTGTTTGAATTGGCTTGTTTTTGGTAAGGCAAAAGAGAAATGCTAGGTCTTTCTAGGAAACTTTTTCATTCCCATCAACCCTAACATTGATAGACAAAGTTATGATTTTGTGAAGAAGCTAATTGGTAAGGGTCTTGATATGTTTGGCCATAAAATTTGTAGGATCATGTTTGGATTTACTAGAAATCTCTAACCAAAATTCATAATAGATTATATCAAAAGCAGAGATAATGAAAGAAATATTATCTATAACATTAATAAAAATATTTTTTATTACCATCACCCATAGCATTAATAGTGAAAGTTATGATTTTGTGAAGAAGCCAATTGGTGAAGGTCTTGAAATATTTGGTTAGAAAAGTTTTAGAGTCATGTTTGGTTTCAATGGAAATCTCTGACCAAAATTCAGAATATATTGTTTCAAGAGTAGAGATAATGTGAGAAATATTATCTCCCACCTAAAGGTTAAAAAAAGAAGAAAGTTGGGCAAAGGTTATAAAATAGGGCTCCCCAAAAGCCCTAAATATAAAATAGGGCTCCCTAAATGCCCTAAATACTAACCCATATGCACTTGCTTTTGATTCAGCCCTTTTGCTTAAGGTGACAATGCACATGAACTCCTTGACAATCTTCTTATACCTTAGTTCATCTCAAAATATGAATTCATTCTAGCCTTAGTTAGAGAGGAAAACATGAATCTCTTGATTCTAAGAGATTCAAGGAGAAAGGTGGAATTGTTGGCTTTGATGATTTTATTAGTATTGGCTTTAAACCTCTATTTTTCTTCCTTGGTTATTCCTTTCATATGGTGAAGGGGAGGAGGGCCTTGGGGTTGGGCAATGTCCTTCTCCTTTTCTGCTATGGTTAGTGTCTTTGGTGCCATGAAGATTGAGAGAGTTTTCAAAGGATTAAGAAGGGATTTAGAAGGGAGATGGTGATAGATGAAGAGAAAAAGGTAAAAGTGGAATGGAAGAGAGTTAGGATGGACTAAATAGGCAAGGAAATGATAAAAAAAAAAGGTAACAAAATGGTAACAAATGTATTAAATGATGAATAGGCACAGATTGATAATCAAATCAATCAATGCCTAAAAGTTATTATAATTTGTGGTTGTTCTTAGCTTGTTATGACAACTAATTACTATGAGTAATGAATAAGATTTCCTCCGAAATTGAAGGAGTCAATGATAAACAAATTTGAATTTTGAAAAAAATTTATGGTGGCAATTTAAAATCAGAACAACGAATTAATAGAAGACAAGAATTTGAGGAGTACATATAAATAGCGATCGCGAATAGATAGTAGTGATCGCGAATTATAAAGCAAAATGAAAATCAAAGAGCAGTAAGAATTGGCCTTTCTATATGTGATCAACTTAATGTAATGATGATCAACTCAAGCAAATTGGCATAGAAAAGAGTAATTTCATTGTGGATTAACACATCTAAAGCATTCAACATACATAACTATCAAAGATATTATTCAATGAATCAAAATTGACAAACACAATGAAGAATATGAAGTGAGATTAATTTTCACCCAAGGGAGCTTCCATCCAACATCCTTAGTTCTTTCTTGATGAAGTTCATCCTTTCTTCATTAATGGGTTTAGTGAAAATGTTTGTAAGTTGGTGATTGGTGTCAATAAATTTTAACACTACATTACCGTTTTAGACATGATCTCTAAGAAAATGATGTCTAATGTCGATGTGCTTACTTATTGAATATTGGATGAGATTTTTTGAAAGATTAATTGCACTTGTGTTATCACATTTGATGTGAATGTGATCAACATCTTTGTTATAATCCTCAAGTTATTGTTTTATCTATAGAACTTGGGTTCAATAACAACCTGCCACAGCATATTCCACTTTGGTGGTGGATAAGGCAATCAAAACTTACTTTTTGTTAAACTAAGAGACTAAACAATTACCTATGAATTGACAAGTTCTAAAAGTGCTCTTTTTATCTAGCAAACTACCGATATAATCCTCATCCGAATATCCAAGAAGACTAAAAGATGAATTCTTAAGATACCATAATCCTAAATGTAATGCGCCATGTAAATATTAAGAATCCTTTTGACAACATTTAAATACGATTCCTTAGGGCAAGATTGGAACCTAACACTCATGCAAACACTAAATATTATGTTAGGTCTAAATGCAGTAAGGTAGATGAGACAGCTAATCATACCTTTATAACTTTATTCATCAATTGACTTACTCGATTCATCTTTGTTAAGCTTGATAGTTGCACTCATTAGAGTCTTCGCTACTTTGCATCCATCAACGCCAAGCCTTTTAAGTAGATCCTTTGTATACTTGGTTTAGTTAATAAAGATACCCTTTTGGTTTGCTTGATTTAAAGATCAAGGAATAACTTGAGCTCACCCATCATGCTCATCTCAAATTCCCTAGTCATATAGCAAAATCTTCACAAAGAGATTCATTAGTAATACTGAATATAATATCATTAACATATATTTATACAATGAGTGTATCTTTGTTATGCCTTTTAGCAAATAAAGTTGTCTCAACTTTGCCTTTTTCAAAATAATTTTGTAAAAGAATTGAACTAAGCCTTTCATACTAAGCTCTTGGAGCTTATTTTAAACCATACAAGGCTTTAGTTAATTTGAAAACAGGATTTGAAAAAGCATGAGATTTAAAACTAGGAGATTGTTTAACATAAGCTTCCTTTTCAATGAGACCATTAAAAAAAATACATTGTTCACATCCGTTTGAAAAAAGTTTAAAATTCATGTGACATGCAAATGCTAAAAGAATCTTAATGGCCTCTAATCTTGCTACGAGGGCAAAGGTTTCATCATAATCAATGCCTTCCTCTTGGTTGTAACCTTTTGCAACTAATCTAGCCTTGTTTTTTATAATAAAACCTTGGTCATCTAACTTATTCCTAAACACCCATTTGCATCCCACAACTGGGTGTTCCTTAGGCCTTGGAACAAGTTCCTAAACCTTTTTTTCTCTTAAATTGGTTGAGTTTCTTTTACATAACAATCACCTAACTCTCATCATTAAGAACCTCATCAATAGATTTTGGCTCAAATTGAGAAACAAATACAAGATTATTGAAGTGAGATCTTGTACTTACTCTCTTGGATGTTTCACTAATGATAAGATCATGTGGGTGATGTTTGAGGAATCTCCAATCCTTGTAAAATTCTTGAGCTGGGTTTTCTACTTATTGTGGTTGAGATTCCTGAACTTCTTATGATGACTTGTTATCCTAAAGATTAATAACCTTTTTATTTGAAGTTAAATCAAGCTCCAACTTCTCAAAGTCACCTGCAGGATTTTCAACAAGAGAAGCTTTCTGAAGATCAAAGTTATTAGATTCATCAAACACAACGTTCATGGACTCTTTAATAACCATAAAACTTTTGTTGAATACCTTATCGGGTTTGCTAGAGGTAAAGTAAGCTAAAAAAATGCCTTCATGAGTGAGAAGCTTGCCTATAAAAACATCTATTGGCATCTTTCCAATTTCTAGATTGGACTCTTGAGTATTGAACACTCTAGCACCTAACTTTTCAAGAGGTAATGATTTGAGTATTTTGGTGTATACCTCATGATTGGTGAGAATTCTATCGAATTTCTTCACGTTTGTGATGATGGACAAAAGTTTATTCGTCATATTGGTGATGCCTTTATTGTCTTTCATCATGAATAACTCTCATTCTATCAGATATATTTTTAGCCTACTATACTTAACCAATGTTGTGCCTTCATGATAATTCTCCAATGCCTTCCAAATTCCATAGGTAGTGAGACAATGTTGTACTCTTTCAATCTCATCTCTTGATAAGGAGTTGAGAAGAATTGCAATTGCCCTTTTATTTTTTCTATTTGATCTTCTGTGTGCTTCCACCCATTCCTCCCTTGGGATTAATTCTTCACTTCGATCAACCACCTTGTATGAGGCTTTCATTCTTTTGCTACTGTGTCCCATATATCTACCACATTGTTGTCCAAATATATATATCCATTTTATACTTTCAATGAGTATAGTCGGATCATTAAAGTAAGGTTTGAGATTGGTGTGGATTCCTTCTTGTGTTATTGGTCTTTTCTCACACACTTAAGGTTTGGATTGAGACCAAGCTCTGATACCACTTGTTGGCCCTTGAGGACCAAGAAGGGTGTTAAATTAGTGGAAAATTTAAAGTTTGAAAGGAAGAATTTGATGGGATGGAAATAGAAGATATAGGAGAAGAGTTAAAGACACAAGATTTTAAGTAGTTTGGGTGTTAACGAACACTACGTCTGTTCCTCAATTCTTCTAATTGGGTATTCTACTATCACTAAATGGTATTTTTAGGGTCACACTAAACTTTTACACTGTGTTTTTGACTCATACATAACCTTACAATTTGTGTTTCAAGACTCACACATAACCTCTTAAGTGTTTTCCCAAAGGCTTACACTTAACCTATACATGAGTTTTACAACTAAGTCAACTCTCGAACCCAAAAACACTAGTGTTTACTACTCACACCTAATAATAACAACTCATATATAAGAATTGAATGTACAAAGGTTGAGAAACAAAATTGCAAAAGTTTGGCTATAATCAATGTTATTCTCTTATATTCAAGTCTATTTGATGGAATATTTATAAGCGACAACCACCAAATAGACATTACAAACAAAATAATTTCTAAATCTCCAAGTTATGTTGGGCATATCTTGCATTAAATGTTTGTTAGACAAATTTCATGATTGTGACTAATCATTCATGGTTGCAATTTTTCTTCTTGCACTAAAATTGCTGAAATCGTGGTAGAGAATCTCATTTGTATCTAATGCCTAGTCTGTGTGGCATACCACCTTTGGTCTTCCAAAAAAAAAGTCGTTATGTTCTCCGAAGCAGATAAAAGTTGTGGTCATGAATTATTTTTCTTTAAGACATGATGGCTACAACGAATCCTTTTGTTTGATAAGGAAATGTTGCCTCATCAAGTTGCAGTCTTGACCAACATTTTACCCTCATGAATTTTAACATACCAACGACTCTTTGGGACACTCTTACCATGCCCTGGTTGATAACTTGATTCCCTCTAGGCAAATGCAAAAGTCACGATCACGAAGATGGACATGACTTCCATCATAAATTCTTCTGTTTCATCTTTATCACTTTCTTGGCAAAATAATGTTTGTGATTTTCTTCACAAAATCGTCTAGCCCAACTTCCTTCATTCTTTTTGTAAGATAACAGTTGTGAATTTGAAGTTCGCTGCCACGAATTGGGATGCCTTTCACAATACTTGAGACTTAGACTCTCATTCAACTTCTAATGCAAGCCTATCTAAAAATCTGCAAAATAAACACTTAAAATTGATGTTAGAACATATCAATCTACATTGTCAAGATCAAAAGAGAGTTTTAACTTAGGTTTGATCAACCTAGTCCAACACCTTTGTATAAAAAAAATTATTGTTTGGGTTTTAAAGTGAGCCTTAGAAAACTTTTATGTAGGTTTGAGTGTTAGCATTGATAAAACACTTGCATAAGGTTTTACTATGAGCCTCAAGAAAACATTTGTAAGGTTTGGTGTGAGCCTAAACACTAAGTTGAGTGTGAGCTTGTAAACACTATTGATTTAATGAGACACCCAATCGGTGAATTGATGAGTGGATGTAGGGTTGATTAATATCTAATCCATTATAAATCTCTTATGTTCATTCTTTTCCTACTCTTTCTCTAATCTTTTATTTGTCCATGCTTCATCTAAAAGTTTAACTTTGCCACCAATTCAACCCCCTCCCTCTTAATGCATAAGGGCCAACAATTGGTATTAGAGTTAAGTCTCAATTCAAGCGTTAATTGTGTGAGAAAATATCAATGACACAATAAGGAATACACTCTCTCACCTTAATCCCCACTTTGATGGCAATGATTATACTCTTTAGAAGCATAAAATGGAGATCTATCTTGATAGTGATCTCATCAACTTATGTGTTTATCTACTTAAAGAGTGGAAGTCTCCAATAAAGATAATTGAAGGAGTATAGGAGGCAATTGTAAGAGAAGAATGGGGTGAAACACATAGAAAGGTAAATGGGAAGAACAATAGGGAAATGACTATTCTTCTAAGCTTCATGTCAAAAGAAGAAATTAGAAGAGTCCAACATTAACAAACTATACATGCTATATGGAAAACACTAGAAAACTATCATAAAGGTATAACTCTTATGAAATCACGTAGGTTTGAGATGTGTGTGACAAAGTGGGAGCTCTTCATAATGAAAGGCAATATTGACATGACAAATGGACTCCTCTTTATTATCATAAATATGAAGAAATTTGTAAGAATTCTTACCAACTATAAGGTAAATAATAAAATCCTTAAATCTCTCCCATTGGATAAATTTGGTGTAAGAGTATGTAGTATTTAAGAGTCCAATTCAGAGATTGAGAAGGTGCCAATCGATATTCTCATTGGCAAGCTTCTCTCTCATGAGATGGTTCTCAAGAAAAATGAAGAGATGAAGAAGCTAAGAGGACAAGAAGACAAAAAGGAGAAGAAAGCTCTAGCCTTTAAAGCTCAAGAAAATGATTCAAGCTCAAGTGACTCAAATGAAAGTGACAAAGAAGAAAAAGAGTTTGCCAAAATATGAAGAAGGATCAAAGAGTTGATGAAAAGGAGAAGAGAAAGAAGAAACTAATGAAATTCATATTCCCATTACCATAAGGGAAAGAAGAATAGTTTCAAGGCTACTTGGGATGATGATTCAAGTGATGAAGAAGAAGATGAAATGGCCAATGTATGCTTCAAGGCTCAAGAGGCCCTATCTAATGAGGTAAGTACTTCATCTCATTCATTTGATGAACTTGATGCTTTTGATGATGTGGATAATGAGCTTATTGAATCTCTAATGTTGAGATGTGATAAATATGTCTCTAATGAAAACTTACTAAAAAAAAAAATTCAAAACTTAGGGATGAATTTAAAGGTTTAAATAGACTTATAAATGACTTGAGAACTTATAATGAGGAACTTATGAAATCTTTAGAAAATCTTTCCAAAACTTTATCCTCTTTTGATTCTTAAAGAAAAAAAAATGACATTTTAAAAGGTGAGCTTAAGAATTCCATCTCAAGATTACATAAAGAAAAAGAAGCTTTGGATACATTCATTATATCTCAAAAGACCATCCTTAGTGAGACATGGCTTAGGCTTCAATGGAGCTTCCTTATCTGCATCTTCTCCTCCTATATTTATTCGAGCTTCTTTACCTTAAGCATCTGACATTGAGGTTGTTGGGAAGAAGAGTGCTTCTAGCACTATGTCTTTCAAGTTTAAGGGTAAAGGGAAGACTCCCCAAGGGTTAAGTGCTAAGCCTCAAGGAGTCAATCATGCATATATGTACTCAAAGAGGCATGTCTAAACATACACATAAAAAAAATTTCTTTTCCACTCCTCATCACTCATGCACTTGCATGCATCCCCATAACCAAAAGTATGAGAAAGCCTCCTACTCATTCCAAAGTTGTTCGTAGGAGAAAGTCTTATAAGTCTAAACTTTAATGTTATTATTACATGAGGTATGGTCACATAAATATATTTTGTTATATTAGAAAGACACAACTCAAATTGAAGGATCTAATCATAATCCCAAGGACCCAAGTATGTTTGGGTACCAAAGCAAAGTGTTTGATATTATAGGATGGAGACTCATTCACCAAATTCTCATTATGAAAAATTTAAAGGTTAATGGAGATTGCCAATAAAGAAGGGATAAAGTTTTAAATGGTTATTTGGTTTCAATCCATTAATACTAAACTTCTAATGTATACTTTACGTCTTATGTTTTTAACTTGATATATTTTAGAGGAGTTGTTATACATGTTATTGCTTGATATATCTATGTGTTGACATATTTGATTTGATTTGATTGTGTGGAGTTAAATCAATTCTTTTTGCATTGAGTTTTTATATATTTCAAATGTATAAATTGATCATCAACTTTTTATATACTCTATATTAGGGCCATATGTGAACATTCTCAAATTTCTAGCCCTAGATTGTGTGGTCAAATGTCTTTAAATGATTGAATTATTTTGTATTTATGTTTTTATGAAATTTCCATGTAAATGATGTTTCATCAATTTATCTTCTTATGTGATATTGTGATCAATTGTGCAAAATACTTGTGTTTGCTATTATTATTTAAGTTTGTGCAATTGACAAGTTTGTGGACATTCCCTCTCATATTCCTCATTCTTTCTCTTATTCCCTCTTATTTCTTCTCTTTTTGATCTTGATAAAGGGGAAGAGATAATTGACAGAGTATACAAAGGGGGAAACATATAAAAAGAAGAGAGAAAATTGAACTATATTTGTAATAAGCTAAGACAATGATCTTATTGGAATAATTAAGGGGGAGTATGGATTGGGGGTAGGCAATTTCATACTTATGATTTGAATCACTTTACAATCATTCACTCTAGAGTATGTATAATTGATTTTTTATCCTTTGAAATATTCAATCTAGTTTGTCAAAATAGAAAAAGGGAGGTTGTTAGACTAGATTGTTCAAACCTAAGTCAAGAGTCTCTTTTGATCTTGACAATATAGAGTGAAAGGTTCTAATATCAATCTTAAGTGTCGATCTTATAGATATCAAGTTAGAGTATTATTGAAAGTTGAATAGAACACAAAATCAAGAAATGGCGATAATTCATGGTTGCTACTGCTATAGTAGCTACTGCTACCATGTGGACCCTTAGACAAAAATTTGATAGAAGCAATCGCAGTGAGCTTTGCATCCTCAATAATGACCGCTATCTTCAATTGAGTTTGAAAAGATTTCAGAGCTGCATTCAACACATGCCACGTGTCACAGGACTGTTACAAGTTGGAATGTCGCGACTACAACCATGTAATAGCAACCACGATAAGCATAACTCAAGAACACAAATCTTCAAAGAATTAATCGCGACCTTCTACAGAGGCAGGATAACTAGTGCTATTGAGATAACAACCATTACCTCCTAATCACGATAAAAATCATTGAAGCACAAAATGAGATTCCAACGGATAGCCTCATAAAGGTCCAAATGTTGTGCTGCCATGTATACTATCTGTTAGACATAACTGAAGATCTCGACTGCGACTAGGCAAATTCAAGTGCAAAAAGCAGATAGTGATCGTAATAATATTATAATGACTATGACAATCTCCTGACAAGTATTAAATGCAGATTTGCCTAGCTTACTTTAGAGATTTGAGCAAAATTTTGTCTCTAACGTCTCTTTGGTAGGAGTAACCTATAAATACATCACCAAATAGGCTTGAATGCAAAAGAATAATCTTTGATTGTGTCAAAACTCTTCCAAAGTTAATTCTTGTCACTTTAACTCTTTATTTCTTTGTACATAGTTTGGTGTGAGTTTAAACACTTTGGATTTAGGTTTAAGAGTGAGCCTTTGTATAGAAAACTCTTATTTGGGTTTTAGAATGAGCCTTTGTATAGAAAACTCTTGTTTGGGTTTTAGAATGAGCCTTAGAAAACTTTTGTATAGGTTTGAGTGTTAGCCTTGATAAAACTTTTGTGTAAGGCTTAAGTGTGAGTCTTGGGAAAACACTTATAAGGTTTGTTGTGAGCCTAAACACTAAGTTGAGTATGAGTTTGTAAAACACTAGTGCTTTGGTGAAACACTCAATTGGTGAATTGGAGAGTGGATGTATGGTTGGTTAATAATCGAACTACTATAAATCTCATGTTTATTTTTCTTCTACTCTTTCTTTAATCATTTGTTTGTGTATGCTTCCTCTAAAAGTTCAAATTTGCCACCGAGTCAATTCCCCCTTCTTGGTGAACAAAGACCAACATTATCATTCATCCAACTTTTATCCATTATTATTTAACCTAATTAAAATAATAACAAACATCATGATAGTAAAATAATTTAAATTGAGTCACATAATTGATGAGTAAATCTCCATAGTTTTAGTCAATCTAGTTCATTGTACTTAAATTTATGAGTTTTTGTTTGCATTCCTACATGGTCAATGCATGGAACTTACTCTTGGATGGGGCTGTCATCTTATATTTTAAAACTAAATTTCGGTTTGGATACGAACCTAAGCATGCATAATTTGTATCTAAATAAAGCTTATTTGACTAAGAAAAAGGTCACTTACAAAGAAATTAAACTGACTAAAAAAAAATTAAGACTGCACTTTAAGATGCTTTCAAATGTGTTTCTCATTATTTAAGTAGAGGCAATATATATATATATATATATATGGGATCCTAACTTTACACATGGTACAAAGAAAAAAAAAGTTCAAACGAAGATTAGCCAAGATTTGATGATTATAACGATACCTGGGTTTGACCCATTTATGTAGAAGAAAGAATCAAAGAAATGCTTGGCTTTGGATCAATCTACATGTTTAGCAATACATAGAAGGTTCAAAATGGGTTATCAAATGCATTGATGAGGTTGACTATCCAACCTAACTCCCACCAAACTATGAGGCTGGCATCTCTTTTCTTTTTCCTCTTTTCACCTCCGCCTATTATTGATATTGCATGCTTCAACACCAACACCCAACAGGCATTCTATTCCCTTTCTACTTTTTTTTCCCCCTCTATTTTTACCATTTTTATTTCCAAGAAAATTTAAAAAAAATTATGAAGCTATTCAGTTAAGTATATTCCTTTTCTTTTTTCCTGTTATTCTCTGGTATACAACTTTTTAATAGCTAAAACTTACCCAGATTTTTATTTTTTCTAAGAATTTTCAGGAGAGAATTATTGTTTCTTTGATGGAGGGGTTGCTACTTGGATGACTGATATTGTTGAAGATTTTTGACCTAAAATCGATATGAAGATGAGAATACGTGGAGGAGATGCACACACGAGGGGTTGCTGCCCTCTTTGCATCACTGCGGTTAGTTTTGATATACCATTGCTTTTTGTGTACTATTCGTTTAGTAGCACAAATACTTAGTTATTTAATTAGTTAATTTATACAGTAATTAAGTACAAAATTAAATTTCACAATTATATATATAATTATTCACATATTTATTTTGTGATTTAATTTCAAACTTGAATGTTACAATAAAAATAAAATTTATATATAAAATGTGATATTTCTATGTTTTTTTTATTTATTATGACAAGTTATTTGAAATAAAAAAATTATTTATGTTGACAAAATAGTTTTATAATAATATCTTAATAACTTTTTTAAGAAAATATCTTAATAACTAAATATAGTGATATAATAATATTATTTCCTAAATATATACAATTTGACTTTTAGAGCTACAATTTTAATAAAAATATTTTTGACACTAAAATTAATTTTCTTTCTATTTTTATATATTTTTAAAAATTATTTTTTTATTATGATAAAATAATTTATAGTAATATATTGAATAATTAAATATAGTGATAAAAAATGCAAAATTATTTTGATAACGATCAAAAATTGGTGTCATTATTTTATAACGAAATATAGCGTTGGAAAATTTTTTGTCATTATATTTCTTTTATTTACCGATCACAATGTTTATAGTTTATGCTTTTGTCATTATATAGCACATTTGCTGATAATTATTTTTGTTATAAATTGATTTAAGTTTTTCAATATAACTTCTTCATTAACCTTGTTATTAATTCCACTTTCATCGTATTACAATTAAATTCAGTAATTACTAATTCTACTTAGTCACTATTAATATCCTTAACGATGATTTTTTTCATTGTAAAGTGAATTTATTATGTCAATATATCTTTATGATGCATCTTGTTATGGATTCTTATTTCATCATCTACTATCAATTATTATTTTTAATTACGTTACTATATGACACATTTGACAATGATATATTTTGTTATAAATTAATTTAATTTCATTAATATACCTTCTCAACGTATCCTGTTACGCATTTTGATTTTGTCACCTTATTATCAACTTCAATATCTACAAATTCAATTTTCATTGCTCTATAACACATGTGATGATGATTTGTTTTGTTACAAATGGACCCTATTTTTTTAATATACTTTCTTCACATACCTCATTACAAATTTTGATTTTTTCACTATAAATTGATCTTATTTGATGTTTTTAATTGTAAAAAATTAATTTCAATTCATCACAAAAATTCTAAATAAAAAACGTTACGAATTAATAAATTCGTCACTCTAAGTTTTTATATGTGACACACATGTTTATCATAAATTAGCATTATTTAGTCATTGAAAACATTACCTCCAAATTTTTGGAGGGAGATGTTGCCTCCAAATACAATTATGATGATTTTCACACTTTCGTCACCAAATTTATTATTTGATGTTGGACTAGGATGATTAATCCTAAGTTTAGAACCTCTTTTGATCTTGACAAAGGAGATTGATCATCACTAATATTTCAAATAAGTGTTGATTTTGCAGAAATAGATAAATCTCTCAAGAAGAGAATGAAGGAGTTGTTAAATTTCAAAGTAACATGTAAATCGCGACCGCAATCTAGGATTCGCGACCGCGACTCATGTTAAAACATGCTGAAAATCAGGCAGGCAAAATCGAGGAGCGATTCTCGGCCGCGACCCATGAAAAAGAAGGAGCCCAATTGAGACAGTGGAATTCGCGGTCTGTGTCGCGCCGGAATTGCGATCACGATTTTCAAAAACTCCCAGAAAAGAATCAAGTTCACAATTAGAGCTTGACAAGTGTCCAAGGACGTAGAGTCGATTATATCCGAACCACTATAAATCGGTTGTCTCCATTCTACTCATTTTTCTTCCCCTCTTCTTTGTTCTTGAAATTTTTTGTACACCAATTCAACCCCCCTTTTTTGTGCCAAAGGACAATATTTGATGACAATTTGACTAATATACCAATACAAAATTTGTATTAGTCACAAAAACAAGATAAGTAGTCACACATTTGAACTTTCACATCAATAAGCTACTAGTGACAAAAATTTTAACGTCATAAAAAATTCATCATGGAGTTTTTAATCATCAAAAATTAATTTCAATTCATCATGAAAAATTCTGAATAAAAAAGGTTACAAATTAACAAATTCGTCATTCAATTTTTATATGTGACATACAAGTTTATCATAAATTAATATTATTTAGTTATTAAAAACATTCCCTCAAAATTTTTGGAGGGAAATGTTGGCTCCAAATACAATTATGATGATTTTCATATTTTTAGCACCAAATTTATTATTTGGTGATGAATTGGCTAATATAATATAACAACATTTTTATTGGTCACAAAAACAAAGTAATTAGTGACACAATCAAACTTTGGTCATGTTAATAAGCTACTTGTGACAAAATTTCTAATATCATAAAAAATTGGTCATGACATTTTTAATAGTCAAAAATTAATTTCAATTCATCATGAAAAATTTTGAATAAAAAAGGTTACAAATAATACATTCATCACTCTAAGTTTTTACATGTGACACACAAGTTTATCATAAATTAGTATTATTTAGTCATTAAAAAGATTCCCTCCAAATACAATTGTGACAATTTTCACATTTTCATCACCAAATTTATTATTTGGTGACAAATTGGCTAATATAATATAATAAATTTTTTATTGGTCACAAAAACAAGATAATTAGTGACACATTCAAACTTTTGTCACATTAATAAGCTATTTGTGACAAAATTTTTAACATCATAAGAAAATTCACATGAAATGTGTGATTTCTTAGTAATCAATTGATTTTTCTTCTTTGATCCTTTTGTTTACGATGACTTTTTAATGGTTTAACTTTATTTTGTTGGTGTGTGTGTAAACCCTAATGAGTAGAAAGAGGACAAATTTATATCTTTTATAACTTAATCTGATACATTCATCACATAATCGAGTGAATGGTAAGGATTAATTAGTTATTTAATTATTATTTGAACTTAAGGGTTAACAATTAATTAGCCCAATATTAGACCAAATTCTAACATTCTCTTAGTTGGCCTAATCATAAAATGATCATAAGATTAAATAACATAACTTTAAGTACACATAAAATTAATCCTTAAAGTTCAACATGAATGACTTAATATGATGAAATAATAAATTATGAGTTACAACGATTGTATATTATTTATGCAACATACTTCCTTCCATACACTACAACATTTGCTACCCACCAGGTCCATAAATAATTATATAAAGAAATTTCATTATGGTCCATCATTATGTTTTTAAGACTTTCCTGTTAAAATATTAAAACATAAATATGTACACCATTACAGAACAAAAAATCATTAATGCAGTATCAAAATACATAATTGAGCTCAGAGTGTCATATCGTTAGAACCAAGACCCATTCTATGTACATATTCCTCAAATGTCTTTAGTTATAAACATTTAGTTAATAAATCTACAATCGTCATATCTGTAGTAATATGTTCAATATACACTTTGTGTTTTTGAACTTCCTCCTTAATAGCAAAATATTTTTAATTTCGTATGTTTAGCACCCTTCAAATATTTGTCGTTCTTGGAGAAAAATACTGTAATGAAATTATCATTGTAAATTTTTGACGGCTTGGCATTGGTGTTGATAATCCTAAGTCTTGAAATAAAATTTTGCAACGATATAGCGTGAACTATGGCTTCATAACATGTCACATACTCTACTTCCATAGAGGATGAAGCAATAATAAACTGTTTATCACTCTTCCATAAGATTGCTCCATTTGTTAGAAGAAATAAATAACCAAATGTGAATTTGTTGTTATCAAGATATCTAACAAAATTTGAATCTAAGTATCCAATCATCAAAATGATAAGAAATTGTATACATGAGCATATAGTTCTTTGTTTTTTGTAGGTCTCTCAATACTTTCTTTGCTACTTTCTAATAGGCAATGCCTATATTGCTTTGATATTGCTCAACATTTCGACCACAAAATTGATGTATGGTTTGGCACAAATTTACAAATACATTATATTACCCATAACTGAAGCATAAGGGATTGCCTCTATCTCCTTTCACTTATTATCATTCTTTAGACATTGTATGTGTAACATCCCTAGTCACATTCATTAGCATTATCACATGAGCATATGCATTAGATAAATAATCATTTAGAAGTACCATTGCATTTGGGGACATTGGAACATATATGTAGTGTTTGTATAGTTGTATGGTAAATTGTTTTAT
>CATIWR010553012.1:0-15363 GCA_949677035.1 Omphalea diandra | reverse complement strand
CTAAGTTTGGTTCAAATTTATTGTTTTGCGTGGGTCCCCCCCCCCCCCCCCCCCCTCCCTTCCCCATTTGCCCTAACCTTAGAAAATGAGCTTATATCTTACATGAGGCCTCAAGGATTTCCCATTAATCCAAATCATGTGACATGATTAGGGATTATTATCAATGTATGACCCATTATCCTCTTGATCCCTTGATGATTGATAAAAGGTAGAAGTCACAAGCAAGATTTAACTCGTTCAAATGTAAAATCATGAAACTCAAGGTGCTTATAGGCTTTTTTTAGAATTAAATTGATGATTTTCTTTTTTGCTTTTTTATTTATCATGAACTAAAACCCTAAGTCTAGAGTTGTAGAAAGATCTTATATGATAACTTATGGATTTCTTAATTCATTCCTTTTAGTTTCCTTTCATTCATTCTTTGTGTTAGTAGTTATTGAGTGCTTATTGATAATGATTGACTGACCATCAATCATAACTAATTGGTTGAGAATTAAAGGTCCATTAGAAGTTCCCAAGTAAAGTTGAACCCCTAGCCATTCTTTTCCCTTGATTGTTTTTCCAATATTATAAATGTTGATTCTTACTTTCTTATTTACAAATTTCAATTGTCATTCATTAATGATTATCTAGATAATATAAGGCATAAATACTTAATAGTTAAATGCAATCCCCATGGAAATGATATTCGTACTAATAAGTACACTTTATTACTTTTAACTTATGCACTTATAGTCAAAGGGATTTTAAACAAAGCACAGACCCGTCATCACTAGTATATTATTTCTTTGATTTAGACTCCAACTCCTCGTCTTATAGGTCGACTTCCTTAAGATCCTCAAAATTATGCACCAACTTTCCTCTATTCCTAGTACTAATGTTAGGCAAAACTCTCGCAACAACCATTTTGTTCCTTTTCTCCTAGCACTGATATTAGGCAAGGCTCTCTTATAACCATTCTATTCCCTTTTTATTGGTTAAGTGGTTGCCTTAGAGGGCATCTTCTCAAGTAGTCATTAAAACTTTCTCCAGTTTTCTATCTTAATGACTAAGTCTTAAAGGGTCAATTTCATACTTAAATTACATGCATAATGGTCCTCAAATGCCTCATCAACTCCTTCCTATCTCCCCTTATTGCTTTTGGTTAGTTGAAGTACCATGTCTTTACAAATCCCTTTAATGACAATTTAAATAGTTCCAACAACGTATTGGTAGGGACCCAAAATGTCTTCATAACAAGCACATGCAAATAACATCATTTGTTATGTTTGATTACCAGAGAACTTGGGAAGTTTAGGTATTTTAAAATTAGATGGAAGTCTCAAGCTTTCAAACTAGCAACTCTTCTATGTCAATCCTTTGATTTAAACATCTAGTCCTAAAGTCTTTTAAATTTTCTCCAGCTGCTTGGAAAAACTATCAAACCAAACATTCTTCATATTCTTGTCAGGGGCTATGGTCGTACCACCCACTTCTTTGGCCAACTTACTCTTATAATATTCCTTCATCCTAAACAAATCATCATCAATAATCATAGGAAGGGGAAGTCTCAATTGGTGTTTTTTCCTTATCAAGTCTACCAACAGATGCTTCTCTTTTCTTCAAGATCTGATTAAGGCATATATTGCTTCCAATGGTATTATTAATTCCATGAAAAACTTTAGTCTCTAACTTAAGCTACGAGTCTTACTTTTCCTAGCTAACTTGTTTCCTCTTCTCTTTCATGAAGGTTAGGATGGAGCTATGATGGTTGTCAAATAAAGGTATGATGCATGCATAAATAATAATGCATGTATGCATGAAAGGAATACATTATTTGTAAAAAGATCCTTCCAAGCTTATTGGTTCCATACATGAGGTCTAGTGGCTCTTTCCTAGGTGTGGTCTTATTCTTTTATCAACATAGGATAAAGAACGTGCATCGTCCCTAAGACTAGGTAGGATAAAAGTCCCAAAAGAACATTGTACAAAGAGACTAAAGAATCAATAAAAGTTGCTAATATTTGTTAAAAATCTCTTTACATTAATAGTAAGAATGTACAAATGAAAAAAGTATCCCTTTTACAATGAAGAGAAATGGATGTACACAAACATTTACATAAAAGATAGAAGCATTTACATAGAGGGTAATAAGGAATTCATAAATATTTACATAAGAAACTTTTACATTAAAAAGGAGGGGATTGTATTGGGTATTTACATAGAGGGGAATACTTACCATGCTCTTTGGGGACTTCAACCCTTTTTTAGAAAGAATGTAAACAAATGGGTTAACCTATTTTGCAGTATTATTAGATCCTACATATGCCTAATGGTTAGAGAGGTTGTTATAATTGATGGTTCCCACAAGCTTGGGGATGGTAGTCATATACGCCTTTCCCTCTCCCCTCTATTTGATGTACTCAAAGGTACTTGGCTCACAAGTGATGAACTCTCCTCACAATCTCTTAAGCTTTAATGGAGCTTAAGTCTCAAGTTTGGAGAATGCATTAATTTATCCAAAAGGCTGACCTAGTGCATGTGGTGAAGTATGGAGTCCAAATGAATGCCATAGACTATTAATAATAAGGATAAAATTGTAAAAAAGAACCAAAGATTAAAAGTGAAGTCAATTTCAAGTCCTTAGTGGAGTCGCCACTATGAGTGCCTCAATTTTCAAGGTTATGCTCAAATGACTGGAATCTTGCTTGTGACTGTTAAAATTTTATCGACCATCGAGGATTTAAGAGGACGAGGGTCATACATTGGTACAACCCCAAGTTATGGCACGCATTTAAGATCATCACAAGATCCTTTGAGAAGGCCTCATGAGTCTTGAAGCCCCTTATTGATAATTAAATGGTTAATGGGAACCGAGATGGGTAATACTTTAGGATCACCTTTAATTAAAATGAAGGTGCCACCTGACTTTTGTCGAGACTAAATTCTAGGTGAAAATAGATTATGAACCTACTAAGTCAATTAGAAGTCTCGATCTGTCTTCATCGTATCAGAAATCGAGTTTAAGAATTAGGTATAATATGGAAAAAAGGTTAAGCACTCTAAATCACCAGGATTTAAGGATTCAATCTTCGGGTATCTTTGGTTCACATTTATAATTTTAATCATATTATTAATTAGACCAATTTAACGATCCTATGGCATTCATCCAGTGAGTTACAAATCAAACACATTGTCAATACATTACAACCATTCACCAAGGGGGGATACATATGTGATCTCTCATAAGGAGGAAGTATACATAAACATTAATGTGTGTGTGATATATAAAGTATATGATTCTCAACAGATCAAAACGAAACATATTATACCACTCTAAAGATTCATGGTATAAATAACCTAATAAGGACCTCCTCATATAATCCATAGGTCACAAACATCTCCAAGTCATAGGTCACAAACATCTCCAAGTCAAGGGGCGTAGGCATACATTTATGTCTAGCCACACTCAAAATGTCGTAAACCTCATTGAAAAGACTTGCAGTTGCAAGATGTGGAACTTGATAATAATACCTTATAATCATATAATTTTTGTCTACAACTATATAATCAACCTAGTACTAAGTGAGCAAGATTGAGAAAGAACTGAGCTTTCTGACATTTACCTTTCAATTACAAGAAAGCCAGCTAGTAAGCCAAAGAAAAATAGGATTAAAGCACCTGATGAAGCTAGGAACCTTTTCAAAGTATCAAGAGTTGGTAAAAAGTAAATTTATGGAAATTGTGGTAACGAAGGCCATAATGTAAGAGATTGCAAAGTAGCAAATACTGGTGAGACTAGTTTGTAAGAGAGGATGAGGAAGAAAATGCAAGGTAAACTAATAAATGAAGCATAAAATCTTTCATTTTCCACACAGGTTGCTTTTGTTATATGTTTTACATTGTCTTTATGTAATTTGCTTGGATAAAATATGTAGCTTCTCTTTAATTTCATTTAAATGGTGTAAGAAGGATCAAGTAAAAAAAGAGAAGGTCAAAGAAAGGACAAGATTCACCTACACAACCTATCCCTAACAATAGCCAGGTATGCCATTTATATAATTATAAATACTATAATTTATGTTTAAAACTAACAAATCAAAATTTGAAATTGGATTTTGTAGGATGAAATGGCAACTAAAGTTTCGTCAACTTAGTTTATCCTTAGCACTAAAAGTCAAGTATGTCATTTTTGCAGCTACACTTTTTATGTTTTAAGACTAAAAATAGAAATTCTGATTTTGGATTTTGTAGGATGAAATCAGGAATGTGCCTTTGAGAGTGTCTTGCTCACAACATACCCTTAGCACTGAACCAAGTATGTCATTTACATATTATGCATAATGAAATATATATTTTAAGAATGAAACTGTGAAAACCTGAAAATGGGTTATGTAAGATGAAATAAAAAAAAAATGTGCCAACTAGAGTTTCTTCCTTGCAATCAATACATAACAAACCTTGTAAAAGAAGTTTAAGGGCAAAAGGGGTAAAAGGATTACAAATTCATGTATTTCAATGAAGCATGGCATATTCATTAATGTAAAAAGAGTAGCAACGAATGCACATTTTATGGATGGACAAGGTAGAATGAAGGAAATAAAAGAATCACAAAGAGAAAAAAAAAAATGCCTCAAAGGGCAATGTCAACACCAAAGTGAAATAAAAAAAAATATATAGTTTTAAGTGAATTTTAATGCTATATTTAGAAATTTATGATGGTCATAGTTATTAATGACCTAAAAATATCTCACAATGAATGATGTCACCATTTTTTTGTTATTGGCATATCTACCAACATCTTGTCTATCAGATTTGTGATTTTATATGAAATAATATTTCACTTTGTTATACTAAGTTGATTTGAGCTAAGTATAGATGTTCTATTTATGTTTTCCACATAAAATGCCTAAAGAAAAGATAATATGAATGTAACATTTCACATGCCTCACTAGAAATTAAGATTAATTTCTAGCAAATAAACATTTCATTTACATATTTTCACAAATACTTGTTACACACTACCCGAATAACTACATTCACTTAGGCATTTTCACGAACATTAATTATAAACAAGCAAATTGAACAAATATTGTCATTCCACTTATTATAACAAATATAAAGGCCTGCTCATATTTCTCTCCCCTTAAATTAATAGAAACTATTACAAAACAAACTAATAACACAATATAAAATACTTAAAATAACATCACATCAGACTTTCTCCAATATTTAGAACGACTAAGATGATGTCTTTCTCCATGTATCTCTTTTTGAAGTCACCTTATTCCTTCTATTTTTTGCACTAACTCAAAGTTAAAGCCTTAGTCTTCTCATAAACTTTTCTTAGCTCCAAGTTCATTTCTATTTCCACAGTTGGAGCAATCGATATTTTATCATCGCATAACCCAATTTTATCCATCAGGATCAAGATTAGCTTTGAGCCCTCTAGGTGTTTGCTATCAATCTATTTAACTAATTGCCCTTTCTACCATCTTCATATTTCCTTCAATCCCTAAACCTTCTCTCCTTGTTCTCTCCAATCAATTCATTAGGGTGGGCATTCGATTCAAACTGAACTAAATTAATTAAAATCAAAATTTATATTTTTATAAATTGAACTGAATAATATTTAACATCAAATCAAATCAAATATAAATATTTTAGTTTAAATTTTCAATTTTGGATAATGTCATTGGCCTTTTTTATTTCTTTACATTTAATTAGATTAAATTTATTGAATTTTTATCATAAAATTATTTCTTTAAATTTTTATTTGAAAACACAGATTAGTATGGAAAATTCAAAATACTATTTAAAAATAAATTTTCATCTTAAAATAAAATAAAATGAAATTTAAGATATAGAAATTTGATTGGTTCGATTTTTAAAATTTTTTAAAATTGAAAACCAAACCGAACAGAAATAATTGAATTTTCTAAAAACTTAAACCGTGCCAAATTTTCTAATTAACACTATTAAGTTTGGTTTTTTTGTTTGAACCGAATGGTGCCCACCCAAAATTTCATCACCATAAATGATATCAAACCATAATTATACTTTCACACAATTTTGAAGCTTTTGAATATTTGAACTCATTCATAACTAATGATGAATCAAGAGAGTAAATTTTAGGGTTTTCAAATTAAGAAATTAGGAACATTAGGACTAAATTTTACATTAATAGTTAAAAAAAATAAAAAAGATTTGAAGTGGGGTGAAATGCTTATGTGATAACATGTTTAAAAAAAATAATGAAAATTTTCAAATAATCAAACTCATTTGCCTCTATAACGATATTAGGTAATCACCCCTTCATTTGGTTAATGGCGTAACAAGGTATCAAAATGCCACAAACAATGACTAAATGGAAAAAAAATATAAAAAATGAAACCACATAATACTTCTTAATATCTCCCCTTCCCTCCCTTTTCTTTTGTTTTAAATAGAGTTCTTAATATTTTCCCTCCCCTTCCCTTTCCTCCTCCCCTTTCTTTTGTTTTAAATAAAGAGAGTTGTATTGCTAAACAAGCTCTTAATTACAAGACCCTTAAAGACAACTTGAGTAATTTAGCCCAACATCGATTAAAATCCATGGATGGCCTACACTAAACCCTGTCCCTAACCTAAAACGTCAAACTATGAATGCTAATAGTGTAAATGAATCAAGAAAATTCACAAAATACTCAAGATCGACGCGAAAAATACTCAAAATTGATTCGAAATTAATTGACTCGAGCTTGAACTACTCGAGTAATCAAACGAGCCAAATTTGAGTATCAAAATACTCAATATGAGAGGTTCGCAAACCTGATCAAGTTTAGGCACATTTATGATATTACCAATCAAAATTATTTGATTTATATCTAATCGAGCTAAATTAAACTTATTCGAATTGAAATTTCAATTTATAAGATTTATAAGAAAAATTTATATAAATAAATGAGATAATCAAGTCAAACTTGAGTATCAATTGAACTTAAGCCTAATAGAGTTCTAACTCGGCTCAACTCAATCACACCCTTAAGTAGCGCCACCTATGGTTTGTTCTTCATCTTCTTTTCTTTGCCTTGTGTAGAACTCTTCTCTTTTCTTTCTTTTTCTTCTTTGGTGCAGAGCTATCATCCCACACAAGCAAATATACTAAATATAAAAATGAGATTGCCACTTTTGATGAACTAGGGCATTTACCATGACAACCCGCATCGCCTAAGTACCACGAACTGATGCACACATCCTAGTTACTAGTACTACAGAGGGAGCCAATTAGATAAATATTGCCTTAACTACAACTACTTTCCACAATAACAAGATGGTTCATTTGGTACAGTTTTATAATCATTCTTATGTGTAATGACTTCATAAACAAAGCAACATAACCCCAAAAAGGTAAGAATCATAAACTCAAAAAAGTAAGAACTACTCGAGCTATGTTGAAATACATCATAGTAAAGCAGAATAATCAATGCACGTAGGCCTGCTAGAAGAACACTTGATGCAAAACCCGTACGAAGTCATTGGGCAATACTTAGCCATCATAATCACACTGATAAAACTTATCCTCCTGGAAAAACACAGCCACAACATGATTCCCACCAAACTTCCTCCCATTCATGCCTACTCGGGCTTTTGTAGCACCTTCAACATCAGCATACTCCAGGAATACCTGATCATTAAAATATTTGCAATCAACCAACAGCCTCAGCAAGAAAAACAAGGACAAGCACCACAAATGAAAAAACAGAAGCTGATGCATGCTCACCTTGCCAACTCCTGGTGAAGGTTCATCATTTGCCTTTGGACGAGGGATAACAACATTCACCAATATACCTGCATTAAAAGTGTGAAAAGATGCAAACAGCTGGAATTTCCCAAATTATTATTATTTTGTTCAATTAAGAGAAGTTCTTTAATTAAAAATATGGGACAATGGAGTCTTTGGTCTATGTATTAGGCTGACTTTATAGCAGAATTTGGGACTATAAAATGCTGTACAACTGACCTTGAAGATAAAGAAAACAATTACTAAGTGAGTTGCAAAACGGGATAGAGAATGAGAGGGGAACAACAATAAGAAACTAACTGGAACAATGTATGATCAGTTCAATGCTTTTACCAAATTTCCCGCCTTCCATTTTCATGTCTTCCAAAATGTCTTCATACTCATCATCATCTTTGAGCTCATCCACACTAACCACTTGAGTCAGGCAAACAACTTTAGTAGGGGCAGGCAGTAACGCAAGTCTCTGCTGATAAAAAGAAGGAAATACTTCAAAGATAAAAAATAAAGAAAACTAAAGAAATAATATGGACAAAAGGGAAAAAAGAGAAGAAAATAAGAGAAACCTCAATGAAGTACCTATAAACAATAATCTATAATTAATAAACCAATGAAACCCAAAAAAAAAAAAAAAAAGTGTAACTTCACCTGCAATGCGATTTGCTGCTGCACATGCAATAGTACATTCTCTTGCTCAGGCTTAGGTTGATTAGTGCCCTGGTTGGCACGCCTAACAGTGAGCGTTTTATCACCCAATTTGATTCCATTCAGGGCAGCACAAGCTATGTCTGTAACTGAAAGTTCTTGGTACACACAAAATGCATAGCCCTTTGAGTTCCCAGTTTCTCTGTCTTTTACTAGATCAAAACCTCGAAGAGCTCCAAAAGACTCTAACAGCTCTCTTACTTGTGCTTCTGTGAAGTAATAAGGAAGCCCACCCACAAAGATGCGATCTGGACCCTCAAGTCCACCAACAGCGCCTGGATTTAAGCCAACTGCAGCCAGGTTAAGATTTGGATTGGGCTGGCTCGGACCAAGTGCAGCAGCAAGGGATGGATTATAGTCACTAGGCCTCCTCACCTTGACAGGAGCTCCCTAGAAGCATAGTTTTTTCCATAGATTCAAATAGATGAACAACACATGACAGTGATTATTGCAGATCAAAGTCAAGCCTATAAGGATCCATAAAAGCTATAATTACCTCAAAAATGATCCCATCTAAAGCCATTGCATTGCTTGCCTCCTCAACAGATCTCATCTCCACAAATGCAAATTTCTTTTCGTGGTTTATATAGACATTTACAACAGCATCCCCTTCAGAAATAAACAAGAAAAGGGTTCATACACATGAAACAAAGCAAGTGGTCAAATTATCATTTACACTATGCATGGGAAAAGGATAATCTAATGGAAAGCGAAGGGAATAGAAAGGGAACTAATTACAATTATGTTTGGCTATTTAAATTTTTTAAGAAGGGAGGGGAGTAGAAGGGGAATAATTCTCCATCATTCCCCTTAGAGAAGGTGAAATTAGTTATACCCTAATTTGGGGTGTAAAAAGTTTCAACAAATGAGAAAAAATAATACATTCACTTTTTTATTCTTGAAACATAAACTCTGTCATTTATCAATTTGGTCTTTTTGTCTTTTAATATTTAGTACTTCCTTCCCCTTCTACTCATCTAAACAAAATTAACACATTTCTCACTATTTAACATGTAACCAAACACAAATTGGTAAAAATTTTCTATTTAAGTCCCTTCAACTCTCTTCCCTTCCCTTTAAATTACTTCCCCTCCCCTCCCTATCACATTGCCATGCAGAGTTAATGAGACAAATACCATCTACCTGGGCCAGCAGTGTTTCCTCCAATCGCAGCCATAACCTGACTGAAAAAGATTGATACAGACTGCAAGAGAAAATAGATTATCAGTATTCAACTAGATATACCCATTGACCAGTGGAAACATGGTATTGTCCAAACCTGTTCATTGGCTGTAGGGAGGAGCCCCCCAACATAAACCCGCCGAGCATGCCTAGTGGCCTGAAAAAAGACAAAAATTATGAAAAAATGCACAGGAAAGATGTTGCAAAAGGCAAATATAGTGCATCTATCATCCTGCCAACCTGCTGTGTCATTGCATGAACTGGCATAAGAGGGACAGCAGCACCAAACTGCTGCAGGTAAAAAAAAATGACATAAAATCACACGGTCCAGAAAGAAACATATATTGCCTATGAGAGCAAGGCATACCTGACCCGTCCCTAACTGGAAAGGAAACATGTTGGGATACATTCCAGGAATGGTAGAATTTATATGAGGATTCTGACCTGCAAAGGTAGTTTAACCACTTCTATTGAAAAGTAATAAATCAAAAGTTTATGAGGCTGAGATACCAAAATGAACTCCTGCATTTGTTTTCTAGTAGAACAATGAAATCCTAAGTCTCAGAATAATATCTTACAAAAAGATGAAAGGCATACACCATATGTTCAAGTTCTGGAGGCAACATTTGTAAAATACCAAAGCAGGTGATAGTTGCCAGTTGAAGAAGAAAGAGAACCATTACCCATGCATCAATTCCTCCTTGAACATAATAGCCACAGAAGTCGGCTCACACCCATTGTATTTGTCAGCAGAGTAGGGCAAGTTGCCCAACATTGCCTTCTTACAACAAAAGATGACACAAAAAAAACAAACAAACAAACAAACACCAAACAGAACAAAAACCAAAATATCTCTTAGTTACAGAATTATTGAACCAAGTAAAAAATAATAATAAGAGTACAATCCATTTAGAGACCATAGCTTGTACGAAACTATATGATAAAAGAACAATATCCAGCTTACAAAAATGACATCGTGTAAGTGATAGAAACCTTCCACACTAGATCACGCAAAACAAAACAACAGTTAAAAGTACAATCTTAACAATGTAAGAGGGAACATGTACCTAGACCGACCGTTGCAGCAGCAGTAGCTGCATCAATCAAAACTGTAGATTGGGGAGGACCCATATCAAAACCACTGATCCTTTTACTGCAAGTAAATACAATTTGCAAACAATAATGAAAGGTGAATATTTAGCACAGTTATAAACATTAAGCAAATGAGTGCTCTCAGTTATCCCCAAAGCTTTTAACCCATAAGCATACCTCCTATAATGTGAGTGAGAGCGTGATTCTGTTCTGTCCTCATATCCGCCTCTTGAAGGAGATTGTGACCTATGCCTATGCCTAGCTTCCCTATCTTTATCATAGTCTCTGTGTCTGTCAATAGCAGTAAACAATTAAATGATGGACACTTTGTTTAATAAATGAACGAAATAAGAAACTGTAATTATAGTACCTTACCTGTCTCGGCTTCTGTAACGATGATCATTATCAACTCTATCCTCGCTCTGTTCTCTCTTCCCATTGAGATCTCTTTGGCGATCATGGCGTCCACGGTGAGAGTCACAATCCCTGTCTCGATCCCTTTCCCTGTCCCTGTCCCTGCTTCTCTCTTTACCCTTGTCCCTCTCATGGTCTCGATGCCTCTCCTTATCACGCCCTTTATCTCTTGCATTTTCTCTACCTTTAGAAGACTCTCTGGCATAATCATTAGACCCGTTCTGGAAGCGACACATCAACATGGCAGAATTCCGAAAAAATAAGCAATAGACAGCATCAACAAAACAAACAAACACACACACAAAGGACAACAAAACTTAACAGCATAATTGTACCCAAAAAAGAATAAAACAAGTAAATAAATTCAAGAATTAAAAAGCAAGTGAGAATAAGAGAACCAAAAATTCATTTCACCGCATGGTACCTCACAAATCTCCAACAGTAAAAACAAGTGCACAACAGTGTACATGCACATAAGAATCTCCCAAAATTAATGTATATGAACACCAAATTCATTGAAATTCAATCAAACTCAGTACGTAAAAGGTTCAGTGAAAGCATCACATGGCAATTCACACGAAACAAAGCCCTTCAGATCAAAAGTTAAACCCTCAACCTATGAATGAAAAATTAAACTTAAAAAGAACATAGCATATGTAAAAAAGCAAATTAAAACCCAAAAATACCTGAAATGAGTCTTCCGCAAAATAGAAACGAACCATTTTTACCTTAGGTTTGGAAACGCTGTAATCGTCGACGACGTCATGGCTGGTAGAGCGGGGTTGCGGCTGCCGGGAGAAACCGCTGTGATCGAAATCCTCACCGTTGCCTTCGTAGCCTGTCATCTTTGATTTTTTGTTTAATAATCTTCGAATAATTATTTTTATGCATCATCTTATAATTTCTCTCTCCCTTTCTATGTATGGCAAATTACGAAAAGGGTTAAATTCTCACCCCCGAGTTTTATCATGTTAAACTATTTTGTCTCTTATTTTTTAAAATTATATTAAAATATTTCTATATTTTTACATTACTATAATAAATAGGACTTCTAATTATTTTTAACACAATTTATGACCATAAAAAATGAAAGTCAATCAAATGAATTTTAAACTTTAAAATACCAAAATTACCCTTTTTCCTTTCCAATCAATGTGGTCTTCTACCTAAAAATATAATTCAAATTCCAAAATTAGTATTCTAAACCTAATTGTACCCTTATCTAAAACTCAATATTTTTTTGTATTTCCAGCTCCCACCCTCATTATGCTCCTTCATTTCTTTGCCCTGCTTGCTCCTCCTCCTCCCCTCCTAATTTCTCCTTTTTTAACCTCAACAATATCAACAACAACAAGATCAATAAAGGCTTTGTGAAGGCACTTATAGCTATTGCCAAATAAACATCAACAAATAAAACCCAAGGCACACCTCTTCTCTCTCTACCTTACAACCTAAATACAAGATTTTATATTCAAATAAAAATAACAACAAAAAAAAAAAGTAAAAACTAGGGCATGCCTCATAAATCCAAAATCAACCATAGCTTGAAATACCCTCACTATCGTCGTAACATGAGACCAATAGTTGATTTCGAAATGAAAAACAATAGGAGTCCAAAAAAAGTCAAAACCACTCTATAACTTATAGAATCAATTTCGAAATGAAGACAAAAGGAGACGAAGAAACCAATAACATCGACAACGTGACTTTGCCTATCTTTCAATGAGACTTAGAATAGAGATTCATGTTCGTCATCATGCCCACAACCATTTGCATAAAGAATAAGTTAGCATGAGGGGACATTTTGCTTAGAATACATAAGAAAGGTGAGATGATCCTTGCTCAAGACTGGAATAAATGGCTTCAGTCATGATGAATTGTGGAGAAGCAATTGGTTACTGTGTCAATCTACATCCTAATCAAAGAGATGCACATGTCGATGAAAGATGATGAGGAATTTAGCTATTTTAAAAAGGTTTCTTATTTTAACAGAAAATTTGGGTATTTGAGTTTGTATAATGAAGAAGAAAATATGGATATTTATTGTTGATTTTATTTTCTAGAGAATGTTTAATTTAACTTTGTTGTATTTGTAGATTTGTGATACTGCAAATTTCTTGTTTGAGTTTGTATTTTGTTTGATTGTTTTCATTTTTATTTATATTTTAATTTTGATTGTGATAATTTGGGGATTTTGATTATTTTCTGACATGTTTTGTTTGTATTTTGATTATTTGAAGTAGTGGGGGTATAAAATAAAAATTCAAATAAAAATAAAGGGTAGTATGAACTTTTCATATCAATTTAACTTAAATTGTAATAGAGTTTAACATAAACAAAATACCAAATAATTTTAATATTATTTTAGAAAATGGAAGACTAAGTCAAATTTTAGAGAGGAATATTTAACCCTTATGAAAATCCCGGACAACTTAACAAAATACATATATAGGTAAGTGAATTCTATCTTTTCAGAAAAAGAAAAATAAATACATTCAAATAATGAGTATTAACATATGGGTTGTACTTGTACAGGTTATATTATATCTCTTAGTTACCTTATTCTCTTTTGTTTCAAAAACAATGTTTGTTTTATTCTCTTCAAATAGGAATTTACTAATTTATTAACTATTCACACAACTAATGTGCATATTAAAATTTTCTTTTTTACAAATATAATTTTTATTTATTATATCAACTGAATTATATTAGTTGAACATTTGTATTTGAATTAATATTTGTATGACTAAATATATTTCTCTAATATATGTTACTTATATATTTCTTAAATATTATTATTAATAACTAATATGACATATAAAAATAATTTTTGAGTGGGTAATTAATTATCTCTTTCAACAACAACTAGTTGCTAGGGTTTCAAAAGGGTTCTTTAGGGTTTATCTTGCTTGTGGAATTCACACTCGTACCCTACAAGCTTTCCCAGTCTCTTGGGTGATTTTCCTTGTGTCCCCCAACTTTCCTTTCAAGTTACAACTCTTCTTCGATCCTAGTTCTTTTCAGGTTGGTGTGGATCACTATGAGATAACCATGTTGTATGCTAAATTAAACCTTAACAAATCCAATATAACTGGTAAGACTAGCTTACACATGAATATTCATGTTGCTGCATTTTAAGAAATCAATAAGTGCTTGGCTCATAAGGAATTGGCATCAAAGCTAGTTAATAAGGATGGTTTTTGCAAGTCGATGCCAAAAATCTTAAGGTTGAGTAAGGAGTTACAATTGATAGGGTTACACTAAACATCTTTGTCTTTCGATTTTGGTAAATTGCGAATAAGAAAAAAGTTGTTGTTAGGTAGGCCATGGAATTTTGACAAGGCTTTGCTAGTTTTTATGAAATTGTAATAGAACGAACACGTGTAGGATATTTAATAGGTCCCATTTTAGGTTTAATTTCATAATGTCCTATTGCTTATATGTTTATTGATGTTGTGATGCTTTTAGGAAGGGAGGTTGGCACAATTTTGGAGGTTGACGGTGGGGATTTAGGGGATTATTTTGAGAGGTTTATATAGGTCAAGATTGATTTAAATATTATGGATACTTTTAAATAGGGGTATTGTCAAATGTTGGTGATGAGGAGCCTAATCAAATAGTTATAGTCATGTATGAATATCTATATGATTTTTTTATTACTTCCTCTAATATCTTACCACAATATTGGTAGATTTGCCTTTTGCGAATTGAATGTGAGATACTAGCAAGGAAGAGTCTACAATTAATTGAAGTTGAGTATATAATAGTGGGGGCATTAATCTATTTTTTAAGTTACACAAAAACGGAAATGGAAATGGACACATGGAAACAAGACTTTCAAAAAATATATGAAACAAAACGTGAGAAAATTGCATAAATATAAAAAAAATATTGAGTGTTTGTAAATATTATTTTTTAATTATATATATATATATATATATATATATATATATATATGTGTGTGTGTGTGTGTGTGTGTACGCGCGCGTGCGTGTGTGTGCATCTATGTATGTATGTACGTATATATACATACATACATACATACATACATACATACATACATACATACATACATACATATATATATATATATATCTATATATCTATATAGATATATATACATACATATATCTATATATATACATACATATATCTATATATCTACATACATATATCTATATATATATATATATATAGATATATATATACGT